>CATIWR010456068.1:0-51176 GCA_949677035.1 Omphalea diandra | reverse complement strand
ACGTCCTCGGACACTACCAAAATTATATTTCACTAAGAAAAGGACTACAAAGTGAAATATTACAAAAGAGAGAGAAATATTGAAAATTGCCTAAGAGATGAGTAGACAATTTTTTGGGATTATTAAACTAAAGGAATTAAGACTCTATTTATAACAAAACAAACTCTCACCATTTTAGTCTATTTCCGATGTGGGATATGACTCTATTTATAACAAAAAAAAACTTTATTCCCTTTGTTATTTCTCCGATGTGGGATATCAAATGAGCCACCATAATTCAACAAGCACCAAATCGAGATCGATTAACTAGAAAAAAGAAAAAGATAAATGTGTTTATGTTGTTTAATTATCAATTTTGGATATTAATTAATATGCATATTAAATAACCAAATGTGAAAATGAGAGAGTCCAAACTGGAAATACTTAAACCCCAATTACGGACAATAAAACCCCCTGTCAACAATCAAAATCGCAGAGACAAAAGCAGAAGCGCATTTCCTCTCGCTATGGATTCTCTTTCTGTTTTCACTCTTGCTGAGGTATCATATAACTGTTCAACCCCTTTCTGTGTCGTTTACCCTTTCTGTTTAATCAGGTTCTGCCATTTCACCTCACAATCTGCAACGTTCTAACTTTATCTCTAATTCATGCTTAAAGTCGGTGTCTTTTTTGTTCAATTCGTTAATTATCATGATTTTCTGAAATGGGTTGCTCTTTGATGTCGTGTCAGGTGATTGTAGTTTTACTGGGCAAAATGGGATTCTCAATAACTAATTGATACACACTGAAACATTTACGAGAATCAATTTGGAGATCAATAATTAATCTCTATAAGTTGCAACCGTAGTACCTATTTCCATTAGCATTGAACATGATGTTTTTGTTATCTGACTTTTGCATGTGTGTACAATTTTGCATTTTCTGGAAGATGGTGGAAATGGAGAATATATACAAAGAGATAGGAGAAGAATCATTAAATCCTGAGTTTTGCCAAGGGCTTGCAACTAGCTTTAGGTGAAGTGCTTTTAGGCCATTATTTCTATAGCATCAAATTTGAGGAATTTTTTGACTCTCATATCTATATATCATATCCCTTTACAAAAATCTCGTAATTGTAAAATTACTTTGTATTTTTCAGTTTCGCACAAAATCGTGCCGGAAAGCCTGCAATAACATTGGAACAGGTCTTTCTTTTCCTTTCTCTTCTAATCAATTTGTGTTTTCACAGTTGAGCCCTCAGTAAATTTTATCTGGCGCTTCTTGTGTTTTAGGTGCAAAATTGGTTCGAGGATAGACAGAAGGAATCAGAGCCTGAAGCCATTTCTTCGCCTATGGCTCTGAAATTATTTGTTGATCTTTCTCATTCAAGTATTTCCTAATGATGCACCTGAAAGTTCTCCAAAGTCTAAAGGTCCTCTTTTTAACTGTCATGGCAGAACAATAATTAAGATTATTGTTGATGTATTTCCGTTTAATGGTCTTTTCTGGTGATTTAACTTTAGGTGCATATTGTGGCAATGTAGCATCTTCATTGTCATGTTCTAAAATCACTATTTAATACATTGCATAAAATCACTATTTAATACATTGCGTTGGATTGAAACAGTTCTCTTACCCTCTAATTCCAACCTAAATAAACTTGTAGGCGCAGATATTGTGCATGTGAACATAACATTCCCTTTTTTTTTTTTTTTTTGGGAGGGGGGGAGGGGGAGGGAAGAGTGTAACATAGCTAAGGACTTTGATGTCTTAGTAGTTTCTGCTCACCTGTCTGTATCAGGATTTCGCCCACAAGCCATGCATAGACAATTGGTGCACGTATGATGGGTTGGATTATGATTTTGGGATTTAGTTTTCATGCATGACCACAATCTATTGAATCATTAGGTTCAGAAACTTGTCAGTGCATTCAAATGACCTAGAGTGGGTTTCTGTCAATATAATAAATGTGTATGTAAAAGGAGGAAAAAACTTGCTTAGATCTTGTCTAGCTGTCATATCTCGTTATTCTGGGAAAATAATAGATTTTCTACTTGCCTGAATTTCTTCTATCCATTGTTAAAATCTTATGATTCTCTATTCGAATCCTAAAATTCAATTCAGTTTCTCACCCTAGATATCCAAAGCCATAGTGGGCGAATCACAAATGACAAATGTCCCTAAATTGGGACCTAGTCAAGTGATGCGATGATGAATCTGGCAACAATGCTAGTCCATTGGTTCAGTTGATTCAAAGGGCCAATAAGTTCAATATTCAAATTCGAACTTCAATTTCACAATGAAAATCTCCTTAAACTACTAACATACCAACAGAATAAAAAAAAAAGAAAAGAAAAACTCTTCCTGTTCTGCATACATTTGTGTCTTCTACTCTTATTTCAATATTTTCCAAAAATGGAAAGTAAGTGACTTTCCATTTTTCACTTGCCTGAATATCTATCCATTTTTAAAATCTTATGATTCTCTATTTGAATCCTAAAATTTAATTCAGTTTCTCACCTTAGATATCCAAAGCCATAGAGGGTGAATCACAAATGTACCTAAATTGGTACCTAGCCAAGTGATGTGATGATGAATCTGGCGACAATGCAAGTCCATTGGTTTAGTCAATTCAGGCCAAAAGGGCCAATAAGCTCAATATTCAAATTCAAACTTCAATTTTGCAATGAAAATCTCCTAGAACTACTAACATACCAACACAATTAAAAGAAAAGAAAAAGCCTTCCTGTTCCGCATACATTTGCGTCTTCTACTCTTATTTCAATATTTTCCTGCTAACAGCGGACTCGCAATACATTCAAGATTTTCTTTTGGCATGCCACTGTTTTTTTTTGGAAAAGAAAAAAAATTCTCTACTAATTGTTAGCTTCTATTGTCACATTACGTTGTTTTAGACACAATTGCTGTATGACTTTTTAATTTGACTGTCTTTTTATAATTATTTTATTGTTTGATCAAGCTTTACAGGCAGATACCTTTCTCATGGACCATATCATCTTTCTACTTATAAAAAAAAATGTCATATTTTGTTTGTTTTAGCATGGATACAATGTTTTTAGTTGATTTTGAGAAATTGTATCCAATCTTATGACTCAGTTTAGTTCTCAATTCACAAAATGAGGATTTTGATTTTTTATTAGAATTCCAATTTGACTCCTATGATTGCATCTGCATTATTCTTTACCTTTTCTTAGATAACCTTAGGTATTCATTTTTTTTCTCAATTTGCTTTTTGGTGAACTAAGGAACTGGTAGGTTATTTCTTATTTGTTCCAGGTCCCTGGATCAATATCACTTATTTGCTCTGGTGACTTACAATGGCTATTCATGGAATGCCTATCCTGACATATTTCAAGCATAAATGAACTTTTATTCAATGTTTTCATGATACTCATTTCCTTCAATAAATTTTTCCTAGACCACTATGATTTTGCTTGCAATGTCAAATAAAAGTGTTTTAACATAGTTGTAAAATTGGAAGCATCTGTCTGTTTCTAAATGCAGTTGTAGCTCTTCATTGCACTTCTTTCTAGATGCACTTATAACTCGCCAGATGTCAACTTTTATACAGGTAGAAAGGTCACTGATATTTCAGAGTTGTCGTTTGAAGCTAGATCATCAAGAGATTATGCTTGGTAAAAATTGCCCTACTGGTTAAGAAAAGCAAAACTTGTAATTTGAATGCCAATATACAATGTTTCATAGATGTTACCTGAAATCCCTATAGTTATTTGTTTTCAAGGTCTGGATATATATATTTCTTAATTATCAATTTAGTAACCTTCCAAACCAGGAATTTTTTTTATTCTCAATTTAGTTATTGATATAATACCTTTTGCAGTTCTCAAAAAATATCATTTCTTTTTTCCATATGGAATTGGGAAGAAAGAATAAGAAATAAACAAAAGTACAACAAAAATATGCATCTAAATTCACAGTGCTAATCTGTCAAAAATATAGTTATTTTGACTGTTGCATTTTACAAATTCATGCTTGATCTTAAGATTGTTTGGCTATGAGTAGATAATTTTTTTGGTTACAGGCCAGACAGAAATGTAAAATTGGTAGTCACTTTATGCTTTTTTATTCAACTGGCATTTGTAACTATTTTTCTGTCTCCAGGTATGATGTTGCTGCTTTCCTCAGCTACAGAGTTCTCTGTACTGGTGAACTTGTAAGAGTATACTATTAGGTTGATATACTTATTGACATTCCTTCCAACTTTTCTGAACGCTAGGTGCCATTCATGATATTCTGCTCACAAGGGTGTGGTGTATCTACTCGATATTTGTTTCCTTCTAGACACGTACCACTTTATATTCAACCTAATGAAGGTTTTGAATCTTTTACGCAATACAGGAAGTGCGTGTACGATTTGCTGGTTCCGTAATACAGATGATGAGTGGGTGAACGTGAAAAGGGCAGTGCGTGAACGATCTATTCCTTTGGAACCTTCAGAATGTCACAGGGTGAAAATCGGTGATCTTGTACTGTGCTTTAGGGTACCTTTCTATGTCTCACTTGTTTTAAGAGAAATGGAGAGTGTTTTGGCATGGTGATGTTAAGTGCTACATTATAATTGAAATTCACAAAATCAAAATACATGAGTTCAGTTGCCATTTTCACTCACAAACCATGCTTCTTCCTTTTGAGTAAATAAAAGATAGAATCTAACTGCTTCTATACGGAAAAGGCCTAGGCATACGCACTTATGCAGCCATTTCACAATTATTAAAGAGCTATAGTTGTAATTTTTGGTGTTGGATTTTGCCCATATCTTTTACTACCATCCTTTCAACCATTTCACAATTATTAAAGTGCTGTAGTTGTAATTTTTGGTGTTGGGTTTTGCCCATATCTTTTACTACCATCCTTTCAGCATTGATTGCAACTGCAAGCATAGTTAGGTAATTGTATTAGGAGCTACTAGAATTCACAGGAAGCATGTAAATCTTTGAAGCTGAAAATTTTTCTTTTTTCTTTTTCTTTTTTTCTTTATCAGTGTCAGCTTTTGGCCCTTATTTTGTTCCTGTTTTCTTATACAGGAACACCAGGAACAAGCAGTCTACTGTGATGCTTATGTAGTGGGAATCCAAAGGCGATCACATGATGCAATGACCTGCAATTGCATGTTTATGGTTCGCTATTGCCATGATCACAGTGAGGTAAATGGATGACACTCTCTCTCTCTCTCTCTCTCTCTCTGTGCCTCTACCCAGCTATCCTTGACTGAAATCACTCTCTTTCTTCACATTGGTTATCTTGAAATTGTAAGCATCATTTTTACAACAAAATTGAAAAATGTGACCCTGACTATACTGTCATGTGCAATAACCGGAATATACTCAGTTGGAGAGGTTGTGCTGCAGACCAACAGAATAGGTATCGTAAGCTGCTAATGAAAATCCCAGAGGCCATGCTAAGATGAGAAAGAGGAATTGAGCTTCTTTGGTTTCTTTTTAGGTACATCGGAAATTCTTAAAAGGGAAGAGCACTATTAGGATTTGATCCTACCTTTCAGTATTACAAGGCAGACGCCCGATCACGGAGTATTACTTCAGCTACAAAAGTTCTGTTATTACACTTTTAAGCTTAAAATGTCGTTAAATATGAGAATGTTGATCTTCCCAATATTTACCCAAATTGCAACGTAGTACACTCTCACAAACTGTCTTTCTAAGTCGTCCTCTTTGCTGTTGCTTCCTCTTTTTTTTTTTTTTTTTTCTTCCTTTGATTTACAGGCAAGGTTTAGAGATGGGAAAACCACCCCACAGATGGGCAATCTTGTTCTGCTTCGAACACGGAAGGGAATCCCATTGTAGGGTGGGAATGAGTTTGGTTCACCTTATTGGAACATATTATGTACTATGATTCCAGGTAATACAGATGACAAATTTTAAGTTAAAACTGTTATTCTTTTCCCAATTTTAATTTTTAAATATTAACCAATAACATGGCAAATCGATAGCAACATATAAAATATTTCAAATTACATATAAAAGTAATTTATTATCATAATTCGACACAACGCCAGATCCCACTTTGAACATTTCTAGCGTTGTCTCGACTGATAGACCACAAAGCTGTCCTGCCCTTAAACACATTTATTTGCTCTATCAAGAAGCCTAGCTTTGCCAAGAAGAACGGTTTTCGCTATTTAGCATTCCGCATGAACGAAATCTAAAAGAGTTTGAGAGAAAAAATAGACCATCACTGCCTCCATTTCGACAGGATGACCACCCATGTGACCATCAAATAGCTACAGCACATTGGGAGCCTTTGATTAGTTGTGGTGGTAAATAATGCCCAAAATAAGCAAATATATGGTTCAGACAAACACTAATCATAACTAACAAAAATCATCAAAAAGATCAAATCTAACTTAAAGAGTAAAGTTAGTTTGCTTCGAGATATCTCACATTGCTGAGTTTGACGGTGGATTTATAATGATCTGGGCTCCCATTTTGCATTAGCTAGTAGTTTTGGGAGAGTTCTACCTAAGTTTGTCAGACCCACACATACAACTTGACGCTTCCGCTGGACTACCGTCCATAAGGCCGAAGTAAAGTTACTAGTAATTGTTGTTACATCGTAGACTCTAAATCATGTAATATTATGGTTTGAGTGTCCAACCATATGTGATATAATTGTTAAAGCGCTATGAAATATGCTAATTTATTTCTTAATTTATTAAATTTTCTTTTTAATTTGATTTATTATTATTATTTAATTTTGATTTAATTTTAATTTTAAAACTTTATTTTTATATAAAAATAAATAAGTTACAAAAATTTTATATTAAATTAATTTTAATCAAATTAAATTTTATAATATATAATTATTAAAATTTTATAAATTTTATTTATGAAAAAAGGTTATATGTTTTTTAATGAACAAATTAACTAACGTATAACATTACATGAAAAAGTAATAAATATGAAATTAAAAATGATGAATATTTTGCATATAAATAATGAATATTTTGATGCTAATCAACGAACATGAAGTTTTTTAATGAAATTGATCCAATAGAAGACAAAAATGATGAACATTATTGAAATAGATGATGAATATTTCATCAATAACTAATGAACATGAATATTAATAAAATATTATAACATATAATATTATATGAAAAAGTGATGAATATGAAAATTAGAAATGATGAATATTGTGTTACAAATAATAAACATTTCAATACTAATCAAAAAATATAAAATTTTTTAATGTATTTGGTCCAATAGAATAGAAAAATGATGAACCTTATTGAAACAAATGATAAATATTTTATCACTAGCTAATGAATATGAATATTAATAACATATGACAACATACAATATTACATGAAAATGTAATGAATATGAAATTAGAAATGATGAATATTGCACACATACAAATAATAAACATTTTGATACTAATTAGTGAACATGAAGTTTTTTAATGTAAATGCTCCAATAAAATATAAAATGAACATTATTGAAACAGATGATTAATATTTCATCGCTAACTAATGAACATGAACATTAATAAAATATGATAACATGATTAATATAAATACTACAATTGATAAACATAATATTTACGAATGATGAATATTTACGTAACAAGTAATGAATATGAATCTTTATATTATTTAAACAAATGATAAATATTTAATTATTTCATTACTAAAAGACTACAATTGATGAACATAAATATTAATTAAATATAGTTATATGTACCACATTAGATTGAAAATTAAATGATGATGAACCTAAAAGATTATATTTGATTATTCAATTAAATGATGAACATAAAAAGATTATATCCGATAAATATTATATTGACAATCAATGAATATTTAACTAAGATATAATAAATATCTATAACACGTATGATAAATAAATAATAATATTAAAATATACATGGTTGAACATTCAAACGATGATCCTATTATTTCGAAATCCACAATATAATTTGCTCATGAACAAGGGATTGGCCCTGAGCCGCAAGTCATTCCTATGAGTCAAGAGTCAAGACAGTGCCGATAGAATCGATGGCCATGAAGATGCCCCGCCCGGTGTGGTTATAGAACCCAAGGGGGAAAAATGTGGATTTTTCCGAGGACTTGGCCTCACTTTTCCCAAACATCTAGCTATTTAGATTGAACTACGCATCAAAAAAAAAAAATATTAATTGATGAACATTTTATTTCTATAAAATTAAAAAAATACTAGTTTAAGTTAAATTAAAATCATTAAATGAAGGACGTGAGTTTTTCTAACACGGGATTCAATGAAATGAGCAAGGAACAAAACACAAAAACTACCATACTAGAGCAATATTAACAATCTACAATAAGAGGATCATGACATCTACATGATGTCCTACTTAAAATAATTACTCATGCTGTACAAAAGTAGAACAAAGCTGCCCATCATCCCCTTTGGGCTTTTTCGTGGATCAGACATTGGCAGGAGAAATTTCACACAAATGACAAGCACAGCTCAAAGCGCTTCTACATTTTGATTACAATTGATGAAAAGATATATACTCATCAAAATTTCTCTAAGCCTAAATATTTCCAATTCACTAAACCAGGGTTGTTCCTCTTCTCAACCGCGTTGCCACAGGGAGAGGTCGCTCACGAGACAGTTCGTCCATAGCAAATGGATGCAATATATAGACTCTTTGCCCACTTCTCCTGCAAGGTTCAAATAAAATAAAACTTTGAGAGCTCCAGTACAAATTCAGCAGGAAAAAAAAAAAGGTAAATGCTATATAATGACAAATATTCCACCTTGACATGGGAACTAGGAAAAGCAGAAGTTCGAAGTGTCTCCTGTGTTTCATCTGGAGGTTTCCTCCTTGGCACACTAAGGACAAAAGCAGCCTGGTCCAACGTTGCTGCAGTTGCTGTGATACGATATCCATGATCCCAACGACGATGTATGCCTTCGCTTGGATAAAGGAAATCAAGCTCAACAACCTGGAATTAACACGACAAAATAGTGAGTTCTCCTTGCCTCGTCTACCTGATAATACCTGATAATATAGTGGGACATGATATCCGAACATTTAAATCACCTGATGTGCAAATCCTGCACCACGGGACATGACAACTCCCCATCTACTCCCTGAAGTAGCCATTGCAGTAACATGGAAGCCCTCTTTCCATTTTTTGTTAATCCATTTAAAGGGAAATGAATCACTAACTTTATATGACTGCTGCAAATACAGGGTACCTGAACTCAAAAAAGTAAGATCTTTTTTTTTTTTAACGTACGAACGCATACAAATCAAACACTTAAACAGAACTTAGACTAACCCTTTGACATTACAACTAATGAGCTTCCATTAGCAGCTCCAGCTATGGCACTTATATAATAATTCTTCTCCCAGTGCTCCATTATCCATTCCTTCACACGAGCCAAACAAAATCAGTTACATTGTTATTATGCATGTTCAGAAGTCATGCACAATAGCAAGAACTTCAATATGACCCATAGAAGACTATCACTTCAAGTATATCAAAGACAAATCATTCACCTTGTGAAGAAAATGAGGTGAAAGTTCATAGATTTGTGCAGTATAACCAGTACCAGCGTCCATAATCAGGGCCCAGAGATTTTGGCATGAAGCTACACTACTAATATATAAGCCATCCTCATTTCCTTTTTCAATGTGCTGGGCAAGCCTTGCATCAGCAACATTATAGTGATACCTAGAAAAGCATGTGACACAAGCTTCTCAACACTCCACAATGTTATAAAACCAGAAAACAACAAAATCACACTGAACAAAACACCAGAAGATTCAAAAATATTTTGGAAACAAGAAGACTCCAGATTCATGACACAGCTCTTATTCATATAAAAAACTTGCCACACAGATTCACAAAGCAATAAAACTATAAAATGCTTAACTATATCAATAAAACAGAGCTAAAAACACCTAGTTAGAAAATAACATATGATTTTACCCATACAGTCTTTATACCTTTGCTTCATAGGTCTACGAGCATTGTACACACTCATCCATTGTGTTGCTGGCACGCCCATGCGAACCTTTTTCTTTAGTTGTTCATCATCTTCTTCCTCCATAGTCAACCGACCTCTCTTATGACCAACCTGATGAATAAGCTTCACAGACGTAAAGCAAAGGTAAGATATATTTGAAATTTCATGGGTTTAAATACATCGCAGTGAACTTCACTCAACCAAAAAACCTCCAATAAACAAGCCACTAATAGATACAAAACAAAGGATCAAACTCATGTACCTTTTGAGCACCTTCAGTATTAATTGGCCGTATATCTGGATTTGGACCAACAATTCCATCAAAGAGGGAAATATATTTTGCATAATTAGGTACTTCGTCAAACCTTAAGTTCACCACATATTCAACGAACTGCTTGAAAGGCTGCGGACAGAAGCAGCAGAGGGCCTCTGGGGATGTTGCCATCTTTTTCTTACAAACAAGAAACCCCTTGTTCTCTCCCTAAAAATACCGTCATGGTGAAAAATATTTATGCCAATACACAGATGAATAAATGAAGAGTGCCTGCAAGTCCATGTAAAGAGTGACCAGAAAAAACATAAGACACAAGGTTTTATGCCTGTCAAGAAAAGAACCAACCTGGTATCCTTGCCAAGGTAAACGACCTCGGAGAAGAAAAATTAGTGTGTAGGCAAGAGATTCTAAATCATCTCTTCTACTAGCTGTTCTCCCCAAATGAGCATGCACGCCAGCATAACGAACTGTTCCTCTGTCAGAATAAAATAATCATCAGCCAAAGAGCAATTCCAGATAAAAGAAATCTAATGATAAAAAAAAAATCAAGATAACATTTCAAAAAAACTATTAAGAAGAATATTTCAATACCAATAACAATATAATCAAAAGCACTACCTGAAAACATCTGGCCTTTGGTCATACTCAACATGTGACCCAGTTGAAGTATCTCGCCATCTGGTAGCTGATTCCACAACAGAATTTAAGTACAATGATGGATCAGCAGTTAAGACAGTCAGGCACATATCTAACAATTCAAGGGAAAATGAAAAATAAGCTCAATTACCAATTACCTAATCCAAGATCAACAAGGAACAACTTTTTCTCATCAGGAGTTGCTGGAGGTCCAAGCAGAAAATTCTCTGGCTTAACATCTCCATGGACATAACTGTAAAAAAAATTTTGTAATTAGAGAGCCATAATTTTTTTTATGATGTGAAAAGATGACTACATCATCAACTGATTGTCAAAACTCATAACGTGATTAATATATATCATACTCAAACAGATAAAACAATGTTTATCTTTCCTATCCACTTGTCAGATCCACCTTGACAAAACTACATCCAGGAAAGATAGAAAAAGCATATGAAACCAGAAAAACGTACCCTCTAGAGTGCATCTTCTCCAATATAGATATTGCTTCAATGGCAATACATGCAACCATTTCTACGGACATTCTATAATTAATAAAAACACTTCAATATAAGCAACCCAAAAATACAAAATGTTGAACCAAAAGCAGACAGATGGATGAATTGAACCCACGTGTGAGAGTTATTATTCCAAACATCCCACAAGCTTGGCCCCAGCATATCCATGACCTAGAGGGATAAAAGTGCTCTATCAAAAACCATTTAAGACTAGGGAATGCTATTTTTTTTAAAAAAAAATAATAATAGAGTACCAACAATAAAAGCCCAGGATAGCATACCATCACATAATAGTCACCCTGCCGACCCTTGTAATGTACACGCGGTATACCATGGGTACCCCCAAGAAAGCTGGGCAAGTGATTAAAAAAAAAAAAAAGAGCAAAATTGATCCAAAAATGTCCTCTAGCTAAAGGCCAAAAATACCAATAAAATAAGTTCAAGAGAAAGAAGAAATTTGTTTGCATCTTGTTCAGTTTTGATACATACACATATACCTATAAGACACAATCTTCATGAAAACACATGATGAGTATAATCACACTCACCTGTAAACTTGCCACTCATACGGTGGTCCATAGTTACATCCTTTACTACTTCTATGTTCAAATTTCAAAGCCACCTAGAACAAAATGATTTGCAATCACTGAAAAATAGAAGGCAGAAAAACTGCTGAACAGAATCCAAGAACAGAAAGACAACTGCTATACCTCTATAGCTCCAGGGCTTGTTCTATCATTCAAAGTAACAGGAGAAAGATGTCGGCCAACATACACCTGACCAAAGCCGCCTTTGCCTAACTTCTTTTCTAATTTGTACACTGGGGATCCCCCAACCTGAACCTGTGGCATCAGAATTAAGGGATTGAAACTTCATTATTAAGGAACAAAAGAGATTGTGCCAAAGAATAATTTGGTACAAGCATAAATAAAATGCAAAGGATACCCTCAGAGTAAAATAACTGAGAAAGATGCTACCGGTAGTAGAGAAAACAACACACTAAACTTGCACGTAGGGTTAGGCATGGAAAGCATAAAATGCATGGACACTATTCTAAGAATATCCTAATAATGATAATGAGCTGGAGAGAATGTAAAGTAGAAGTCTCATATTCATAATAAATGATGACTTGCAATGAAGGTATGACTAGGACAACAATGAACAAATAACACCAATGGAAGGATAGGGAAGGAAATGAAGTTAAGACCTCCACAAACTGTCCATAATTCTAAACATACACCATATTAAGAAGAACAAGAAATTATTATAGCCCTTTCTCCACATTCAAATATTAAAGTGAACATGGTAAAAATGCCACCATAGACCTTTAATAGTAATTCAACAATTAAACAGCTTTCCTTTAGTTTCTAAAACAAATAACCTCAGCACATTTAGCTGTACAATTATAAACTTGTGTGTGAACCCATTGAACAATGTATAAGAACAAGCAGTCAGATGTGCCAAGGCTGTAGCACTTCTTATTTCTGATTCTCCATTCTGCATGTCATTACTGTGTATAGCTACAATAATTTCACATAGTAAGGCTGCAATAGCAGATGAATAGAATTTTGTAATGTCAAAATAGTTGAGTCTAACTTCTAACTTAAAAATCCCCATTCTATTTTTATTCTTCACTATAATTCTTGCTTTTCTTCTTTAATACTTGATTGCTACTTCGTTTCTGATCTTGTTTTTGTTTATTTGTTTTATTACCACACGATTCACTACCTTCACTCTCTTGACTCAGGACATGCCCATGATTCTCACAGAGAATTTATCATGTATGAACAAGGGAGCCAGTGAATAGAGAATTATTAGCTCCCAGAACTTATGTCCAGCTAAAACTGCTACGCCATCAATCCTAAACCAATCAATATGTCACCTCCATGGTGAAAACGACTTGCAAGTTGCAACAGCAAAAATAAGGAGTGCAGGCTGCCATTAGGCTCATTAAATTGATTATTGTCTCAAGTTTCACTACAATTATATATTCACCAAAAGAAAAACTAAGCCTAGAATAAAAGCAGGAAAATTGGTTAGCATTGCAACTTGCCACAGGGAGAAGAGAATCCGAAGCTGATTCTTAGTGCATGGCAGCCTACACGAAAAGAGTAGTCCTCCCAATATAAGGTTTCTTTATATTAAGGTGCAACTAAAAGGGCTTTTAACAAATTATGCTGTCTAAAACCATATAAGTTTAAAGGCAACACAATCTAGCTCAAAAAGATAGTCTTTTGCCAAACAAATTAATGAAAAAGGCCATACAGTTCTGATTTCTGAAAACTGCTGTATCATGTCGTATTATAAAAGGAACCTAAAATCAGACTTTGCAGGAATACTAAAGATCAAATACCATCTAAAAAGATCTCCAATCTATGCAAACAATTACAAATACAAGACAAACAGTCAAAACCAAAAACTCATCAGATGAAAGTTGAATGCTGTTCACGAGACCAACCAGAAATCGCCAGAACAACCATTCTTTACTAGCTTTCGAATCAGTAAAAGCATACTTCCAGCGTTCCATAACACTCAAACAACTCATTTTTAGCTCCAAACCCCGAAAAAGAAAAAAGCCCTTTAAATCATTGTAGCAAAACAACCAACCACCACAATTAATACAATGCACTTAAAACAGAACATAGACTAAAAAACTCAACCAACCTTCTCAGGAAGCGGAGCAGTGCTCCCCTCACCTTCACCACCAATGCCTTTAGCATTACTTTTCCCTCCGCCACTATCGTACTCATCCATAGGCTTCTCTCCTACGTCCTCCTCCTTCTCCACCCCTCCGCCTTCTAATCCCCTATTCTCACCCGCCACCGCTGCCGCTGCCGCAACACCAACTACGTTCTCATCAATAGCCTGCTGCTCTTGCTGCTGATCCTTCTCGTTATTATTACTTTTTGGTTTAGCCGCCGCTGCCGCACGCCTTCTCCGCGTCCGAGTGGCGATCGCCTCCCCCTCGGCCGTCGGATTCACCTGCTGCTTAGCTGCTGATGCTCCCCGGGCCCTGCGCGCTCCGCTACGCAGCACCGGCATCGTTCATCCTCTAATTACAATTCTCATCATACAATTCAAAAGGAAAAAAAATCAAACACAAGTTTCGATCAATTTAGACCCAAGAAAAGCAGAATGCAACAGAAATTATAAATCTTTAGCTCAAGAAATTGGAGAATTAAAACAAGAAGAAAAAGATTAGGGTTTTGGAATAGGGATCGAGGCAATCTAGAGAGAGAAATGAAAGTTGAGTTTGCTTTACAGAGAGGAATTTTTTTTTTTTTTTTTTTATGTTTTAAGTGAAATATTTGAATTAAAATGTGATTACGGGGCGAATTGTGGATCGTTGACGAGATGAGATGGACGTCGTGATTGTTTGTTTTGAAGAGGAATTTCAATTTTGTTGGAAATTAGATTATTAGACGGTTAATTACTTAGAAACCCCTATAATTTTTTATATTTCACTAAATCATCTCTCATGTTTCAATATCATATGATTTAGTCTTCTTATTTGTTCAATTATACTATTAAATTCTCTATTAACCTTTTTATTGAAAATTACTACTATAACTCTTATATAATTTATTACATTTAACTGAATAATTTCTTACCTTTTAACATTACATAGAATAATATCTCTTATATATAATATTATATTATTAAGTCATAAAATGATTTTTAAATTGATATATTTATTAAAATTATTTAAAAAATTTATAAAACCCTCAATATTATATTAAAATTTTAAATTTTATCATCTATTATTTTGTTAACTTTATTACTTTTTAAAATTTGAAATAACAAGATAAAATTTAAAATAATTAACTACAATCATAATTAAATATATATTAAAATTATAATCAAAATATAAGTAATTAAACATGAAACAAAAATATGATTATAGTTAACTTTTTAAAATTTTAATTAATTGATTTTAATATAATTTTAATGATTCAATTACAATTATAATTAATATATTTAAGTTTTTTATTATTTTCATGATTATAAAATAAAATTTGTGAGATAATAGAGAAAATAAAATATGAAAATTGAATATATTACAAATTTTAAAATAATTTTAATATGAAATATTATATTAAAAAGATTTAATAGGGTAATAGATTAAAAAAGAGAGAATATTTTATGCAATGTTGGAAAGTGATTAGTTAAATATGTTAAACTACAATAAGCCACAGTAATAAACTTTATTATTTTTAATGAAAAATTAACAAAATAATTTAGTAGTATAATAAAATAAATGTAAAAGATCGGATCTTATGATATTAAAATATGAGTTAGTCAAATATAATAACTTATAGGGTTTTGTAGGAATTAATCCTCTGGCTTTATTACCAAAAAATCCTGAATTTTAATGTATTTTTTAAAATCTATCACATACTTTTTTTAACTAAAAAATACACAAACTTTAATCTTTTTTCAAATCTATTCTCAAATCAATATTTGATTATTAAAAAATGGATAACAAAATCAATATTTGATTATTAAAAAATGGATAACAAATAACTTGAACTTTTCTAAAAAGTTTGGTTATCCAAAAAAGAGAAAATATCTAAAAATTATATAAATTATTGTTTAACTAACAATTTAAACAAATTAAATTTAATATATTTATTCTAAATAATTGAAATATCTTTTATTTTGATCAATAATTTATTATAAAATATAATGAATTCACTATTTAAAATGAAAACTTATACCATCATAATTTTTTGAAATTAATATTATATATATTATAAGTAATTGAAATATAATTTACTTAAATAAATAATTTATTATAAAATTTTATTTTAGAGTATCATTAATTCATAATTTAAATAAAAAATGTCGATAATCATATTTTTTTAAAAAAATGCAATAGTAAATAGTTATTATTTTTTAATATACATATTAAATAGCTAAAACTTATTTATTTTAAATAATCAAATTATTTCTTTATATTGATGAGTAACTTCTTGAGAGAAAAATAAATTCATTAAAATATAAAAATAATTAAATTTTAATCTATTCAAATAGAAAAGATATTAAAATGATAAATTAATTTTATAAGTATACATATATAATTAGTGACAGATTTAGAAAAATTTTAAAGTTGAATATATATATATATATATATATATATATATATATATATATATAATATTTTAAAATTGAAATTATTGATTAAATATTGTCTATTTATTTATAAAAATTTAATATTTATGGATATAAATGATAAACAGTAATTATTTTTACAAGTAAATAAATTACTTAAAATATCTTAAATAATAATAATCATGTCATACAAATAATAAAAATTAAAAATTAAGGCATATAAATAGAAGATAAAAGCAGTACAAATGCACAATTATTAAATATTTAATTTTTATTTAATAGAAAAATCAAACAAAATACTTTTCTATATAAAATATAAAATTAATTTATTATATTTAAATTTTAAGCATAAATAATTGATTGAGTCTAAATTTATTAAATTTATAATAAAATAAATATTTATATAAAATAACATATTAATAGGTCCTAAAAAATAAAAAATGGATTGAATTTTTATATTGTACAATATACTTATAAAACAAGAATATAGTCTTTTTATACTAAAAAATATTATAAAAATAAATTTTATATTATTATAAAAACACTAATACTAAACAAAAGTAAAAAAATATATTATTTATATAAAATAAAAAATTAAATAAGATTTTATATTTTTATTTAAGTTCTATTTTGAGTTTTTAATATTTAACTATTATCTATTTTTAGTAAATTTATATATGACTCATTAATATAAAGCGATGATTTAATTTCTTGTAAAAAATAAATTTTAACTATATATATATATATATATATATATATATATATATATTTATAATTCAATAATTAATTATTGGAATTTTGCTTCGAATAAGATAGAAATCCTAAGAAAAAATTATGATGAGGATGTAATGAGACATGATTATATCATTCATAGGAGTAAAGAATTTCAACCTTAACAGAAATAGCTCGTCTAGCTCAATTGGTATAGCGCAAGGCTCTTAACCTTGTGGTCGTGGTTTTGAGCCCCACGGTGGGTGTTCATAGGTTTTGTTCTTTTCAAAAATTTCATTCTTTGGCATTACTCTGTGAATTCGAGTCGGGTTTAGACTTTCTTATAGATACTGTTTTAGTTTATATTTCTTTGGTGCATGCACACCTCTAGTGCAGCCCGTCTAGCTCACTCAGTAGAGCACAACGTTCTTAACCTTGTAGTCATGGGTTCGAGCCCCCAAGGTGGGAGCTAGTATGTTTTGTCCTTCCTAATTATTTTGTTGTCCTGACTCTGTCCTATGAATCCAAATTGGCCATGAATCTCTCCTACATTATGAGTCTTCATCTTAATGTGCCAAGAGCCCATTACTGTTATGCTTTTATCTATATTTCAAGTGAGTTTGATTTCCTTTATTTGAATAGTTGTCTTAGATCTTTTACTGACCCACCCCAAAAACTTGATTATCTCCTTCTTGTCTTGCTCATAATGGACCTGTCCACGGGTTCTTACACCATGCATCTTTGTCCATATAGCTATATGGATTAAAGTTCATCACACGTAAAATAAAAAATACGCGTCTCATCACCTTAACATATTAATGCCCGTTACATTAAGTTAGTAAACTGTAAATTCATTTTTTTTATAAAGTGTAAGTTTATTTTAATATAAATTATAGATTCATTTTTTTTATAAAGCATTTGTTTATTTTTTGTGGATTTATTCATTTCTCATTCAAACGTCTATATGATGATTTTGTAGATTTAATGTAAATTATAAGTTCATTTAGTATAAACTGTAGATTCATTTATCAGTAAACTATAAGTTCATTTTTCATAAAATGTAAATTCATTTTTTATAAAGTACATGTTTATTATTTATAAATTAAAAAAAATCAAATACATTAAAACAAAATAAAAAAATACATAAAAACTAACAACTAAAGATTAAAATAATAAAAATAAATAAAAAATTTATTATTTATTATTAATAAATTATAGGTTCTTTTTATAAAGTGTAAGTTTATTTTTTACAAACTATAAGTTCATTTTTTATAAACTGTAGATTTATTTTTTATAAAGTGCAAATTTATTATTTCTAAATTGAACAAAAAAAATTAAACACACAAAAATAGAATAAAAAATTAAAAAAACACAGAAAAACTTACAACTAAATATTAAAACAATAAAAACAAGCAAATAATCATAACTTATTATCAACAATTATCAATAAATGGTAGGTTCATTTTTTACGAAACATGAGTTCATTTTTTATAAACTATAGATTCATTTTTTGTAAATTGCAAGTAAATTTTTTTTTATTATAAAATATAGATTTATTATTCATAAATTGAACAAAAAGAATCAAACACACCAAAACAAAATAAAAACATAAAAAAACATAGAAAAACCAACAAATAAATATTAAAACAATAAAAACAAATAAAAAATTCATAATTCATTCAGTAAACTGTAGGTTTATTTTTTATAAACTGTAAATTTATTTTTTATAAACTGTAGGTTTATTTTTTATAAAGTGTAGGTTCATTATTTATAAACTAACAAAAAGAATTAAACACACAAAAATAGAATTAAAAACACAAAAGTACAAAAAAAAAACTAACAACAAAAGATTAAAACAATAAAAATAAACAAAGAATTCATAACAATCAACAATTTCATTATCTGAAACTTCATCAATTGATTACAATTGAAACAGATAATCGAAAAATATATAATTTAAGAACAAATAATAAAAAAATAGATAATAAAGAACAAAAAAACAAATAAGAAAGAGAATAAGAATCACATAAATAGAGAATCTAAAATAATAAGGAAAATCAACACACAAAACAAAAAATTAAAAAAGAGAGAAGTGTCAACTATAAATCCTCATTAATGTCATTAATAAAAACTAATAAATTTCAAACACTTACATGTGTGAATTTCTCTCAAAACGCATTGTATCAATAAATTAAATATAAAATATTATAAACATGAGTTCATGATATAATTTGTCACCTGCCCACCTAGCTCAAGTTTGTTAATATGAAATATTTAAAATACTCGAGGTTAAATAGATTATGTACAAAATTTTTACAATTTCAAATTAATCAATTTTATCTTAAAATTGAGATTAACTTAATTTTGCTACTTACGTAAACTTAATTTTGCTACTTATGTAAGTCTATTTAAAAATTAAAGGTAAAATAGCACTGATATTGAAGTTCAAAATAGGCTTTTCGATCTTCTTGAATCAAGTATTTAAGTATTTCATTTGATAACACTATTTGAGGAGTTCTAATTCGAGTTCAATTCAGTTAATATTATTCAAGTTCATATATTTTTGAATAACTTGCGAGTTATTTATATTTATTTACACTCCTAAATATAGTATATAAATATGTAAGATTTAACACGCTAACATGACTATTCTTCAATAATTAACCTTTAATATATGGGTCTAAAAATAAAGAAAATGCATTTCTGAAATTCTCACGCAGTTAGCTTGAGATTATGAATACAGAAATTAGAATGACTTGTTTAATTTGCAAACATGAATTGAGGTTTAGCTATCTGTATTTGCATGGCTTTTAATAGTTTGAAAGGCCTGGAATTTTTCTTCCAAGTGACAAAAGATATGCGGAATATTTATTTTCTTTTATGGTGAATAGATAATGAAGAAAGAAATAGAGTGCAAATTTATGTGTATTTCTAAGTAAAAGTTAAATAGCAATGGCTACACTTTCCACATTTCTTTAACATGCCAAATACTGATTAACATACATGATAATTCTGAAGATACATGTTTATTGCGTAACAAATTACACTTGAATTCTTCAATTTGTATTGATTGAGCCATAAAGGTGCTAATTGTAAAGCATGTAGATGGATTAGCTTTACAAAACAAAACTATGGAGTAACAATAAGTCAACCAATTGAATGTTTGTCTCCTAAAGTGAAAGTGAGACATTAAATCTTGTATGATATAACACATCTATGTGTATACATAATTTTTTATTTATACTTAAAAATTATTTCAAAAAAATGAAATAACGAATTTAAATACTTTTTGTATTATGAGAAAAATACTTGATTTTATAAATACACAAGTAACTATATAAATATATATATATATATATATATATATATATATATATATATATATATATATATATTGTTAATGATTGCTTGAACAACACTTTGATGGAAGTTTGTTAATGATTGCTTGAACAACACTTTGATGGAAGTGATTGCTTGTTTGATTAATATATATATTTTTTAAATTACATAATAAACTAAAGTTTCAAATGCTAGCTTAGCCACCATGTTTCCCATTTACTAAACATTCTTAAAATGGAGCTAAATCAGTGTCTGAGGAAAAAAAAAAAAAAAAGTGTTGCCTAATATGGATAAGATCTATCAAGTTGCTCTGAATTGCAAAGGCTTATCCTAAAATAATTCAATTATGAGTCATATATATTAGATGTAGAGCTTCCATTAACTAATTGTTAAGTGTCAAAGAAAATATATTGGAAAGCCAATAACATATTATTGTAGGTTAATGCAAGTAATTATACACATACTTAGTTAATAAGGAAGACAAATACTCAATAAACAAACACAAAAGGGAGAAAGAAGGAAGACTGATATTATTTATTTATTGGCTACGTACAATTTATTTGTGTTAGATTTAGGTTGGATTCTAAAGCCGAGTTTATGAAGACACCTATCACTCCAACATATTTCCTTGGTCCTTGAGATATGCTTTATAGTGTTTTAATTTTGTATAAGCACGATATCTAAGAGACTTGTATGCACGTTCTATACAAGATTATGGATTGCAGATCTAGATCAACAAGTAAGTTGGGATAAAGGTATTATTAAGCATTAGCCATGCATATTATAAAAATAAATAATAATTTCTTATATAAACTAATTATGGATTACTAATTTATTGATATTCGATTTGAGCTTTGAAGATTTGGCCCGAAAACTTTATTTGAATCCTCTTAATCTGAATGACATTCATAATTCGTTTCAACTAACAATAGTTTAGAAAATTTAAATTTGAATAACTCAAAAATTTAAGTAGCAAACTAAATCTAATTTGTTGATTAGTTCCAATATGATTTTTAAATATAATAAATAAATTTAATTTCCATTATTAAAAATTGTAAAATAAAATAAATTTTCTTTATTATAAAAATATTGTAACTATAAACACCTTCATTCCATACAATTTAAAAATTTACATAATAAAATCACATCGTAATATAGTCGATAAAATTTACATTCAAATCCTTCTATAATCCGAAACCTCATGGAAAAGAACAACCCAAAAAAAGGATTGAACGCGCCAGCTTATACTACGTTTCCCAAAGCATCCTGGAATAGGATAAAGTGAGCTAATTTAATGGGTTAGGAGCAAATAAATTTGTCGATTATACAAACTTTTAAGAATTTTGAGTCCTGTTTGTTGGGGGATCTTTGTCCAATTCCAATAATTATGTGTATTGGAGATGGGAATCTTGTGTAGTAGAACAGGCTGCACTTAATACATAGCTTTTCGAAAAATAAAAGAAAGAACACAGACCATGGAAAAAAAACAAAGAAAAGGAAAAAGAATTGCGAGAAAAATCAGAAAACAAATGCACTTTCTTATCCAAATTAAAAAGATGATACTATCAAATAATAGTCCTCAGTGAATATACTGTCATTGAAACAAAAAAAATTAAGGTTCTATTTTTTTATGTATGTCAGTAACAAATGATAGATCAGGCCAAAAGATAACCAGACTCATTATCAGTTGGTTGGTTTAATAACAGATGGGATGGGATTGGTGGTCTTAGTGGAATAATTGTTTTACTTCGATGAAAAGAATTACTTGGCCTATAAAATAAGAAAAATACTCAAATTTTTTTATTTTACATATATACATATTAATTGTTTCTTCTTTAAGTATATATAGTTTTTTTTAGTGGAAAAAGATTTAGTATATATAGATACATTGATCAGTTTATATGTTAATTTATATAAAATTTTTTGCTTAGGATTTTAATGGTACACCCTCCGCATCAATTTGATGTATTTAAAGATGTAATTTATAGGCATATGTCCTATATTATCTGATAGTTTCAGGGCTGTTTGGTTTTAACGATGACAGTTAGTTGTTAGTGGTTAGTGATTAGCAGTCGATGATTCATAAATATAAAATATTTGATAAATTTAGTAATTAAATCTGCAATTATATTATAAAATGATAAACAAATAATTATTTTTATATTTTAATTAATTTTATATGCAATACAAATTTGTATAATGATAAATATAAAGTCAATATTAAAAAAAGATCCAATCAACAGTTTTTATATTTCAAATGCTGATGTATTTAATTATATTTTTTAAACACTGAATGCTAATTTTTAAATTCAGATACTAAACATTAATATTTATCAAATAATTTTTTTCATAGTTTGCATACTTAATTATTAAACACTAATGAACAAATACTAAATCAAACAAGCACTCAAATAGATTAATTCTTTTAGATACTGATTTTAAAAGTTAAATTTGAATGAAAAATAATTTTTTTAATTACCTGAACTAATATTTGAAGTTAAATTCGTTTTTCTTTGGCAGAATATGTATAAATTGCTAATATTTATAGTTTTGTCTCTTTTTTAGGTGGAAAATTCAGTTTATCACATTATTTAGGCCTTGAAATGCACAACTTTATTATTTTCAACTCAAACTTCACCAATCCATACACCAATAAATTAAGTAGAAAAAATAACTCGAAACAAAACCAATAATTTACCCTAAAACTTCACTAAACTGGCGCAGGCTATAAGCTTCAGGTCAGATTCACAAACTGATTTAAGGTAATGTCACATCTGTCCCCAACAAAGGCTCCTTTACCTTAGTGACCAAAACAAAGCATCTTAATAATGCCTTATGAATTATAATATATATGTTTATTTGAATGAGCACGAGATTTAAGACTTCCATGTGCTTAGCTTTAGACAAAGCAAAACAACTACTCTATTCTAAAGTTGCCTCAAAAGCATCAACTTTAATGCTACCTTTAGCAGAGCAATATATGGTATTGGTTATTGAATTAGAAATGAACCAAATTAATAATCAAGGAAGTCAATACTTCAGCTTTTCTAACATTTAAGCTTTTCTAAAGTTTAAACTATGTTTTCTACCCAATAAATTTCATATGCATAAAAGGAATTATTAGGGCTAGCTACTAGATAAAGTCAGTAAATGGCCAGATTATTTTTGGGTTGCATTTTTTAGTTGGTTAAAATTGAATTGTTTTAGGAGTTAAGATATATATGTCTTTTGATAAGGATGGTAAAATATTTAGATACTTTAAAAGGATAATAATTTAAAAAAAGAAATGAATTGAGTGATACAACACTTTAAAACATACACACACCAATCATAACACCATAAAATACTTATATACCACAACTATATATATCACGTTTCTAAATGAAAACAACACTTCTAAAATATACACACAACTATTGTAATATAAAAATTACTTTTGAGTGTAATTCAATCCAAATTTGCATATATTAATATAAATTCACTGAATTACTATCAATATTGCACTAGATTATATTAATTGCTATTAGCATCATATTGACTAAAAATAACTTAAATAAACTATTATTAAAGTAAAATTGGCCTAATACATGTTCAAATTAACATAATTAACCTATTTAGTCTAACAAAAATTTATAATATTTATTTTTTAACTCTAAATTAACATAATTTAAAATCATATTTAGATCTGCTTAAACAAAATATCTTATTAACATTTATAGAACATATTTTCATAAAAAAATAAAATAATTACTTTAACTTTAAACTAATCTAATTTCATTTCACAAATATTCTTAAATAAACTAAATCCTAAATTAATTTTTAAAAAATAATTAATCTAATACAAATGAAATAAATTATTTGAATAGAATGTAATTAATCTAATTACTATATGAATAGAATGCAATTAATCTAATTAGTCTAAATTAACCTATTTAATCTAACAAATAAACTACATGCAAACCTTATTTTCATAGTTTAATATAACAAATTTTCCTAATTAATCTTTTTCATTACACAAAAATATATATTTAAATTAATTTAAAAGAAATTTGCATAAAATTCAAATCTAATTTATAAAAAATTTAAAAAAATCAAAATATACCTTTTTGCTGCTGAGCAGAATGCCACAGCTCAGACGACAGACGAGCTTGCTAGTGGTTAGGCAAGACTGCGTGACCAATGCTGACGATGCGGACGGAGTAGCAGGCCAGGCAAGACATGGGGATAGCAAGGCACAGAGGATGAGCTTTTAGTTGGATAGTAACAGCAAGAAGAGAGGCAAAGCAGAGAAAAACGAAAAGAAAAAAAAAAAAAAAGGATTAGGGCTTTTACTTTCACATATTGCCCACGATCATAATACGTCTATATTATGCTGCCACTTGTTTTAAAATTTATCAATAGATTAATCTTGATTGATAATTTGTAAGCTATTTATTAAAAGAAAAATCTATTTTACCGAAGAAAATCAAATTGATCGATAATTATTATGTCCTTAAACAATCGAAGATCTATCATTAATATGAAGCATAAATGTTTGCCTTTTTTTGCACCTCAATGTTTATAATTTTTTACTCAAATGATAATTATCATCTTTTAACCATAAAATATTAATCGATATTTTAATTATAATTTAAATTAATTCAAAATTATAAGGGTGCATTTAATTAATACTTTTATAGACTTTTTAAAAGTGAATGACTTTTATAAAATTTATAGATTTTTATAATTTTTATTAAGTTTATAATATTGATAAATGAATTTTAAAAAATTTATTTTTAAAGTCTACAAAAATTTTGAATAATCTTGAAAGAATATAAGAGAATTTTTTTACATGTTTTGTTCTGAAAAATCATTAAAAGTTCATTAATTTTAAAAGTCAATGACTTTTTAAATACTTATAAATTTTTATAAATTTTATAAAAGTTGTAATGAAATACATCTAAATTTTTATAGACTTTTTAAAACTCTTTAAAATTTTTTGTAATGAAATACATCCAAATCGCTTGATTTTTATAGATTTTTTAAAAGTTTTTATTAAATATTTTTTATTTTAAAAAAATATTTAAAAATTATTATTAAATATTTTTAATTTTAAAATTCATTAAAATTTTTAATTCTCATAATCCAATACTATCCTGCTAAGTGATTCGTTGGTTGCTTATGAAAAAATTCCATCGATTATCCTCTAATTTCTTTCTGCGTTCCCTAACATTGGTAACCAAGGCAACCCTGTTTTTCGAAGAGCATAAGGAATTTCAAGACTTTCAATGAATTCTTTTCTTTTTTTTTTTTAATCCTTTTGCTCTCATAAAAAATTAGACATTAGAGTTGAGGTGATCACAACTCTCACTAGACAATCTGAAGTGCAAGACTATTTTCCACCAATAGAACATATTTTTTCTTTCCACTCTTTTAATTTTTCTACGATTCTATCCCGTAAATAATTTAATAAAATTTTAATAATTATAAGAAGTCTAAGATAGATGGTATGACCCTCCACTTCTCGTGCTCCTATCACATTCTAAATTCGTCGTTTGCTTCCTCAAATCGATATTTTTGTTAACTGAGATCCTAGATTTAGCCAAATTAATGCATTAACTCAAAACTTTTTCATAAGATTTGAGAATTTGGCACAAAGATAGTTTGTTTTTTGTAGATTGGCTCGACCAATTATGATGTGTTATTGTTTGTATAAATAAATAAATGTGAAATTGAAAGAGCTCGTTTGCAAATACTTATATTAGGGGTGAACAAAAACTAGACCGAATCGATTTAATTGGTCAATTTGATTCGGGTCATTAATAAAATCGATTTTGTTCGATTTTAATTTTAAGAAAAAATTAATTTTAGGTTTTCAATTTGATTTCAATTTTTTCACAAAAAACCAAATCAATAAAAATTATTGATAAATCAAATCAATTTGAGTCAAATCAAATTTAAAATATATGTAATTTAATTAAATTAAACCAAATGAACTAAAATTTTATAGATTTGATTCGATTTTTTCAAAAATTGTCAATTCGGTTTGATTTATAACACATAAAATTTGATTTAACTAAGTTTAATAAAAAACTAAACGGACAAATTTGTTCACCTCTACTTATACCATAAAGATAAATTTAATCATCCTTTATATTGATTAACCTCTTACCCTATGTTTGAAAAGTTAAGGAGGAAGAAAATAAAATAAAAAAAATAAATTTTATTTTCCTTTATTTATTTTCCCTCCTCATGTTTGGATAAAAAAAAAAAGGAAAAAAAATAAATTTTATTTTGTTTCCTCATGTTTGGATAAAAGGGGAGGAAAGAAAATTATTATCTCATATATTTTCTATTTTACCCTTCATTTTAAAAAATAAATAATATCTACTTACTAATAAATTAGAGAGAATAAAAAAATTAAACAAGAAAAAAAATATACCAATATTAAACATCACAAAATCACTACTTTTAAAATTATAATTGTTCAATTTTTCATATTAACTAAACACTAATACATATAATCTCAATAAATATTATCATATATTTATATTAAATATTAATTCAAACAATAATACACAACATTGCTTAATTTTTTATAGGTAAAATTATCAATTTATAAAAATTACATCCAATCTCTCATATTTTCTCTTTATTTTAGAGAGAAAATAATAGAGACAAAATAACATTTATTTTTTCCCTTATATTTTTCTCTCTTTTCTAAATTAGAAAAAATTTCATTCTTTCTTTATTTTCCTCTCTTTGACACATTGGGTTAATGTAACCTCAAAACTTAAAACACCCAAATCTGAAAATAAGACGTAATGTTCTTTTGAACTTTAATTAGCTGTGCATGTAAAATGGTGGGCTCTTTGATGAATTTGATTTTTATTAAATTATACTAAAAACTATTACATGCAATTCCACATGTCTCAAATCAAATGTTTCATGGTTCTGACAACTCTAGAAAATTCAAAAGCATCCAATAACCAAAATATCATAGTATATTCTCGGCATATTATAAAATAGATTAGTAGTGCACAAGAGAGAACAATTCAATTATTGAGCACTACTAGTACAATACAATATGGCAGCCTTCCACCTAGTACTTTCTTTTCCTTTTCCTAATACAGCTTTCATAGACTTGCTTTTGTTTAAGATCCAAAATCTTAAAAAGATTATTTTAATCAGTCCACCTAATTCCAAAACAAAAGTTACATCTACACAATCCATCTCTTTTCATGTTCCCTACAATTCGGGCTTAAAAATAATTTAAATTCAAACTATTTTTATTTATCAATACAATTCTAATTTAAATTTTAAAAACTATCAAAAATAGACTAAAATTGTAGGATTAAGTGGAATATTAGCTCAATCTATGTCTTGGTCAAAATTAATAATAACATAATAGAATAGAATTGTGAAATATATAAATATAAAAGACATGTTAATCAAATTCTATCATTTTCTAATACAAATTTTATCAAAAATTACATCACAAATATAGGGACTGGGTTTTACAATTTTAATCTATTTTGATAATTTTTAATATTTAGATCAGATGTACTAATATGTAAAAGTTTATATTTAAATTACTATTAGACCTATAATCCATTTCACTTTTTAATATACCATATAATTCCAATATTAAAGCTTACACTATAGAAACTTTTACTACTATATAATCATGCATATACACATTTTGTCTTAATCATATTCCAATAAGAATTGATATAACTAGGCAATCACATATAAAAATTATTGGTAAAAAAAAAAAAGATCGAAATCCATTATATATGATTAAGTGTATGTGTATATCTAATGATTTTAGCATATGCTACAATAAAAAAAATACATACAGATAATAAATTAATTTATGCAAAATTGCTTCTACAAAGTGATTGAAAGTGAGATGCATGCGTGCTTTTGAATTTAATAACATCATATTTTTCTTAATTGGAGAGAATGGAGAAAGCTTGGCATGAAAGAAATGGAACTTTTTTCAAAGCCTCCCCCTTTCTTTAACTCATGTCTCGAGCAAATGTTAATTCCAAGCGCATGGTTTGGCAGGCAGGCAGGCACCTTGTTTTATTTTCCTCTCAAGTGCAAAAGGCAACTTTATTGGACATGTATCTCTCACTTTCCCTTTTCAGAATATAGTGGCAAAAATAAATAAAGAAATAATTAAATCTATAAAGACCTCAGCCATAATAAACAGTGAACTCTATGGTTATTTTGTTTCCGACAAAGTAAATCGTATTTTGTATGTTACCACTATTTTTTTAGTATAATCACCTGATTTTCAAAAGTTTGTAGGTTTGATTAATTTGAATTTGAGTCGAGAATAATTTTTTTATAGAAATAAAGCTCTTTTGATATTAATTTTTTTTTTCTTTTTTTGTAAGTATTGAATGAGAATTGTGTCGATAATAAGAATGGTAAGTTGAGAGGAAGGTAATTTACAAAATCAGGCTTATTTTATTAAAAAAAAAAACACTCATGGAATTTACATATAACAAGCCATCTAAATCATACGGAAGGACAGCAATGATTTTATGGAATATCTGTAAGAAAGTTATTTAGTGAGAGTACGTGGTATATATATGTACTTCAATTATTTGTGGCACATAGATTGATAAGTGATTTTATTTGCCTTTAGCCTCTTCCTTTTTTTTAAAAGATTTTCATTTATAAACCTTATATAATATTTATAAATAAAATGTTTTTAAATATAAAATATTAATAAAAATTGATCAACAATAAGTGTAGTTTGCTGCCAAATTATATCATTTACCTCATGTTCATAATATTTTGTGGTTTTGAAGTTCAAAACACATGTAGCAGTAAATACGAAAGAGTTTATCTTTTTAGTAATTACTGTTTTATTTTTTTTAATTTTTTAACAAATTTTTTACTTTAAATATTACTGCATTGTTTTTTTTAACAAAGTTCATTTTTTTACTTTAAATATACATATTTATACTTTTATATATCTTTTTTTTAATTTTAATTACATTGACAATATTATTATTATTATTATTATTATTATTATTATTATTATTTAGAAAAATTAAACTTATTTTTAAAAAATTGGTATAAATTGTAGGTTTATCAATTTTAATATTACAAAAGAAATTGAAAATATCAAAATATTTAACTATAAAAAATGAATCTATAGTTTACAAAAAATAAACTTATGATTTACTGATAATAAATTTACAGTTTATACCAAATAAATCTGCAGTTTACAAAAAATGAATCTACAGTTTATAAAAAATAAATCTATAGTTTGCTGATAATTAATCTAAAATTTATACCAAAATAAAACTACACTTTATGAAAATTGAACCTACAATTTACAAAAAATGAACTCACTATTTACAAAAGATGAACATAAAATTTACTGATAATGAATCTACAGTTTATACTAAAATAAACTTACAGTTTACAAAAAATGAACATACAGTTTATTGATAATAAATTTATAATTTATATCAAATAAATCTATAATTTACAAAAAATAAATATACAATTTATAAAAAATGAATTTATAGCTAACAAAAAGTGAATATACAGTTTAATGATAATAAATCTAAAGTTTATATCAAAATGAATCTACAATTTATAAAAAAATAAACTTATAATTTACAAAAAATAAACTTACAGTTTGTTGATAATGAATTTATAATTTATATCAAATGAACATACAATTTACAAAAAATGAACCTACAATTCATAAAAAATAAATTTTTATATTTAAACTAATCAACCTACACTATATAAAAAATGAACCACAAAAAAACATAAAATCCATTTAATAATATTAGATATAAATTAATATATTATAATATAATATTTAATATAATAGTGTAATAATATAAATTAATTAATGTAATAATATAAATTATATACAACATTTCTAGATAATTGTATATGATAACATTAATTATATAATTATAATGATATAATATAATCAAATAATATAAAATAATTATATATTAATATAATTAAATATAATATATAAAATTATAATATATAAAAACACAAAAATTCCATTTATAAAAAAGCAAAAAAAAAAAAAAGAAATGATAAAAATTGTCATGTGGAACGTAGAGAGCTACTGCAAGTGTTTTTTTTATTTGTTATTTTTGCAGTTATCATGAATCCATGGTTCATATTACTATAAAAATAAAGGTTCATGATATAATAATTCTTAATTTGCACATGTGGGCTCAACTCTACAATTATGCTATTATTTTTATCATAAATTTTTTTTAATAATTATGTATCTTTATTGATTATGAAAATTCTCATTATACTCAATATTGTAATATTAAAAAAAAATTAAAATTCTTCCGAACCTCAAATAAGATCTGAAGATGAAATAACTGGTCTCAAATTTTAAAAATTCTCACCAAAAAATATCATAAAATTATTATAATAAAAGATAGTAAAATAATTTTAAACTACAGAATCTTAATGATAAAAAAATACAAATTAGCAAAAAAAGATAAAAATAAAAAAAATAAATTCATCCACTGCATTAAAAAAAATGAAAAAAGTTAGAAAAAAAAAAAAAAAAAGGTCTTTTCTCGCTTCACGTTGAACAACAGCAATGTACCAGGGAAAAAAGGAAAGAAAGAAAAGAAAAGCTAAAAACCGAGTGAGAAAGTTGAAAGACTATTAGATTTTTTTTTTTTTTTGTCTATAAGTATATATGTACTGGTATTTGTTCAATACAAAATATAAATGCAAAAAATTTCAGGCCTTCTGTTTCTTATATTTGCTGGTTAAGGGAATAATTGTGATGATCCTGTGAATTTTTAATAATTATTTGGCCTGAGATATATATTAGGTATTGCATATGCGAAGTGTCAATTCTCCAAGAAATTTGCAATCAATAATTGCATCATTGTATGCCACGATCTAAACAACACCAGTTCCTTAATAGACTCCAAAGTCCAAAATTTGAAATTTTTTTAATTGAAAAAGTAGAAGAACAGTCCAGGACTTAGTGGACAATGTTGGATACAGAACAAGATGGGTCCATGAGGTAGAACACAAAAAGTTGGCAGAAAATATCATATTGGATCTGCCAGTATACCACCTCCACAAAAGAATTCGATTGGAGAACTGAAATTTTTAGTCAACCATAGACTTTCAAAAAGCTAAAACCTTCAAACGTGACATTAAGATTGCATATACATTGCTCTTAAAAGAAAAGAGATTGCATGTGGAATGTAAGAAAATTTGTACCATCTCCAATCGAGATGTTAGTTTCAGGGTGTCTAAAGTGTTAGATCGAGTGTATAGAGATTAACTAAAATTCTCACATCAAAAGTTAACTATAAAATTTAACAAGATATATGAGTTTGAATTCGATTATTTAGTAATCGAAATTAACCATTTTAAGTCATGTGATTTAGTGCAATGAAACACAATACTTAAAAGCTGCATCATATATTTAGTGACATAATCCTACTTGTAAGCCCAGTCTCCAATCAATTATTATAAATATAAATATAAATATGTTATTATTATTATCATATCTTAATTTATATATTATCTAATAAATTTAATATTATGTCAAGTTTCCAATCAAGGTGTGAATTTGAAATGCTTAGAGTGTAAATGAATAGAATATAAAAATAAATAAAAAATTATATATATTATCATAATAAATATATTATATTATATACTAATTAAAATACTATATTTATTTAATTAATTTAATATTATTTATATTAGTTTATTTATAGCCAAATTATAAGTTAGGACTCCAATCGAGATATTGAACCCAACTATTACAATAATTTGAGTTAACCATTTTAAGTTACATGATTTAACTGTTATTTACAAGTTATTAAAACAAAAATAAAATGAGGGAAATTATTAAACAAAAATTCCATAATTGACGACACTAAGGTTAGTGGCATTTCAATTTTGAGGCCTCTTCCTTTGCGAATCATTTAATTTTGATCTTTGATTAAATGTCTGTTTAGACTAAACTAGAGGCGTAAACTGAATGTGATAAGGGAAAATCCAAGCCATAACTTTGCTTCAAAAAAGTCATTTTTTTTTTATTGAATTAATCTCAAAATTGATCAATAAATTGATTTTAAATTTGTATGTCACAGTTTTGAAAAGTAAAAAAGATTCGAATATCACTGAATTTAAAATTCATTAATTAAAAAAAATATTATTCATCACAATTAAAATTGCAAAAAACTGATTTCAAATCTGTACTTTAAAAAAGAGGTTTTAGACTAAACTTTTGGTCCTTTAAAAATTAAAAGATTAAGACCAAAATAAAAAAAAAGAAAGAGCCAAATTGGGTTGAATAAAAAAATTGATTTGATTTAGTTTAATTCTTTAATTTTAATTGATATGACGTAGTTTGCTTCAATTTAATTTGATTTGATTCTGATTTCAAACAAATATATATATATATATATATATACACACACATATAAATTCTGCCCAATTATCAATGAATGATTGTTGATATGCCATATATTATTTTCACTTTGATTTTGATCCAGTCTTCAAAGAATTTTCTATATTTTAATTTAAAATTAATATCAATAAATTATTCCATTTGATTTCTCAAAAATCGCGTTCAGCCATACTCACAATTAATATGTTCTTTTATATAAAAAGATCAAAACCAGAGCCGCAATAATTGAGTTGTAATTTTTGGCTGCGTCTTCTATTTGGATCTATATATATATACACACACGCGAGCGCACACAAAGAAACTGTGATTTATTTGCATTCATAGTTTGAAGATTAATACTTATAAAACTACTAACTAATTTCGTTAAAACAATGACTTTGGCATGAAATGGGCCCTAATTATTAGTAAAATATCTATGTGAAAATTAATGTAAAAGCACTAATTAATTTGTCTTTATCTTAAAATAAGAAGCTTCTACATCGAAAGAATTCATCGTTATCAATTCATGATGACATTGAAATTGATCAAAATCCACGAAATGATTGGACGTTAATGATAAGCATAAAAGCAGAAAAGGCTTGAAATGTAGAGTTTAATTACCTATTACTTTGAAATCAGTCTAATTTATGAACTAATCTTGAAGCTCATTGCATTTGTCCAGCTTATAACCACATAGAAGGATTTCTTTCTAAGTTTACCATTATATGAGACTACTTGACAATGGTGGGAACAAATTCTTTCTACGAATGCCAAAAGAATATACACACTGCGTTAATTCACTGCAAATTAATCATCATTAAGTATAACACAATTATATGTAATTTGTGCATTCTACCAATATACGAACATTAATTAGTGCTTTATTTTTACTAAATATAAATTCCCCGTCAAACCATCAATTTTTTCAAAATTTCAATATGGGGAAATTTACTTATTAGTATTAAATTATTACGAAATTTATTAAATAAGTATTTGGTTCAGTAATAATATTCTTGCTTATATTTGGTGTCAGGTGCATTGAGGAGCTAATCAGGTCTTTTATTTAGAAAAAAAAATTCATTAATAATGATTAATAAATACAATTTGTAACATATAAATAAACTTGACTACTTTCAATAAATATATGCAAATTTTATTATAAATTGTATACAACACTTTAACTGTGTTTGGCGTATAGGCAATAAACATATTTCACTCTGTGACGACTTCATTATCATTTGATGAGTCTTTAAACGAGTCTACTCTTTTAAATATCAAATTTAAACTCCTTTTAACTTTTATAACAGAAGATAAACAAACTCTTAACTCTTACAACTAAATATAAACAAATTTCTATCAAGAGAGAAAAAGCAAAAGACACATAATATTTCATCAAAAAAATTAATAAATAATTAAAAAAATAAATATAATATAAGATCTCAAATAGATTTTCAACTAAATAAATTCATTTTCTTTGTTGAAAATTATCGATTTATCTACGAATATTGAAATCTTAACAGTTATGAGCTCTTATTTCATACATCTTTTATTTGTCATATATTTTCATAAATCCATTATTAAAGAAACATAAGAGATTTTACTACTAAAATCAATAAACTCTAACACATCCATATAAATAAAATAGAAATATAATTTAGCTATTTATTGTGATTAAAAAAATATAAAAGAAAAAAATAAGAAAAGGTAGAAAGAGAAAAAATAAAGTTCGCTATTGTTGACGATAAAAAAAGAAAGTCGTAGACAGTAACTAAAGAAAAAACAAAAGAGAAGTTTTTATAGGCAGCTACTAGGGTTTCTAATTCTTATGATGTCAAAGTATCTATATAGGTTATTTAAATAAATATTTTAAATTCTTTAATAAGTATTTTAAATTTTTAAAAAGATTAAAATGATATTTTCTTTATTTAAAAGTTAAAATCATAAATAACCCTATTTGATTTAAAATCTGAAAACAACTTATTTTATATGTCTGCACTCAATGATTTGAACTATTAAAAAAGACGATGATTCAAAATTGATTGAATTCTATCCATTTATCACGTGCACTCCTTCACTTATCTGCCAATAAAAAGAAATCTTTGAATTGTGACTGATTTATTTGTTCAATTATAACTTCTCATTCTATTCAAAATTGATGGGTCATAACTATATTTTAGACGAGTATACATACGTTTGAGTGTAAAGAAGAAATTCTTTCAACATCAGTGTCTTGACTAAATTTGTGAAATTGTAAATTCATAAATTAAATTAAAATAGGTGGTCTAATTAAAAAGCTACTTCCAAAGGGAAAACAACGCGATTAATAATATAAAACCATATACGTGTTTGATGAAAATCCACGCGACCCATGTCCAAAGAACGCAACGTTAAGTTCAAAGGACGACATGTGTCCCGCAATTTGCCATACTTTCAAACTTTCAAGTTTCGCCTAACGTTTAACCTAAACACTTGGCTTTATAGGTGTTTTTAATTAAGTGTCCATTGTCCACCCACCTTCCATAACATAAAGTTAACCCAATAACTCTCTATGTTCATTATGTATCTCGATCTTTGCCCATATTGCTTAACATACTCAAAGATCTTGCCCGCAAGAAATAACAATCAAGCTCACCATTTTCACTATTATTATTTTATAATTATTATTATTACTAGCCAGCTACTGGATGCAACTGTTATTGTCAAGGCTATTGGAGTCGTTTTCATGTGTGTTTTTTTTTTAAATAATTTTTGCTCTTTTATGATTGCTTAATCAGCTGCTTTCGCTTTCGAAGATTGCCCTTCATTAATTAGGTTTTTCTTTTCTATTGCTGAAACAATGGCCGATCTTCTGATGCTTAAATCCATGTTCTATATTCATATATATATATACGTCAAATGCCCTGGCTGGAATATACTTAATGCTGCATTAAACCGTTTTCCTATTTTCAGTCAAGAGTAATTATTAACTAAAAAAAATAATTAAGTAGGCAGGACATTCTTTGGGGCAAACCAGTTTATAATTAATGATCCATATATCTTAATTAAACTTCTATATATTAGTATTAAATTTCTACTAAAATGGTTAATTATGGAGCGTTTCATTTCATATATATTGATAAAATTTTCATGATCCATATACTATCATTGGATCATCCTGCTTCTCAAAGATTTTCTTTTCGTGCAAGAATAACAAGTCAAGTATTAAAAGCTGTAACAAAAAAGGGTACTAAAAAGAGTCAATAACATATGGAGCCATTACAGGATACAAAGAGATAGCAATCGTATGTTAATGTTAATCATTCAGATTTGAATTAAATGGCCCATTTTCCTTCCATTAGTTTCACCATTCAAAGAATTATTAGTAATAGAAAACAAATATTTGGTGAAACTTGATAGAATTGTTTCTTTCAAAGTTTGAAATAAATATAATTCCTGCCAGAAAGTACTCAATGATACCATTTTACTGTTCATTGTGTTTTCAACTGAATCCAGTTTTGGGTTTGCTGAACCTCAAGTTCAATCCCCAGAGTAACCAATTGAATTGACAACCTAACACAAGCGAAGTTTCATAAAGTAGTAGACCAATAAAGGGAGAAAGTGAAAGTTAGGGAAAAAAAAAAAAAGTTGATTGTATTTAGTATATGGGCCAGCTAATATTAGGGTTACTTTAACTTAGTGGAATCGCTTGAGGACAAACAAGTGGAGTTGATATGGAAAAGGCAGTAAAAGCTGCTTAACTCCAAGAATCAATCAAGAAATTTTCCCATTAAAACAAATTAATCAAAATTATTCAGTACTAAAATGGCACTCAATGCCATTCAAAATCCCATGGTATAACCACCATATACATTCCCCTAATTTGAGCATTTCTTTTCTTTTTATGCATATGGAAAAAAGCTTTTAAAGAGAATAGATGTGGAGATTAGTAGAACTTGAGCTTTTAAACTCTTGCATGAAAATAGACACCTTCGGCTCTTTACTACTAATCCAATAATCTAATAGTTGAGCACTTGAAGAGTAGGAAAAATTAAGATGTGCAGCATAATAATATGCATAGCAATTTTCAATAAGAAAGATTTGCTAAATTTGGATATTTAAAAGGAAACATAAGACTTAAGAATAAGATTTAAATCCCTGTAATATACACCTCAAATATTTCATTCCTTAGTTAACTTCAACCCTAATTTCTTCAAGAAAGTGAAAGACTTTAACAGATGCTTCATGCAAACTTTTTATTATTATTCATCAACAACAACAATATAGATGCCCAACAAATCAACCTTAATTAACAAGATCCATCACCATATATATATCTATATCCAAATTTAGCCACTAATTCACTTCGTTTGCTGCCTTAGTTGCTTATAGAACTTCTCTATAAACTCTTCAGCTTTCTTGTCCACAATCCCATTATCATCATCAGCATCTCTCAACGGGAATGGTGAGTCGGTTATCCTCAGCTGCCTAACCGTGGGACTCCGGCCAAACCCCGGCAACATGGGGGAAGCCTCCACCATCATCTCACTGTTGTTATTTAGCGTCTCCAAAGCCAGCTTCACCGCGTTCATGGTGGCGACATCATCATCAAGAGTTGGAGGGGCGTGGAATGCACATGAGAAGAAGTTATTATGGTGGTGGTGGCGGCGCTTGCTGAGATGGAAGGGAAGTGTGTACATGGGGGTGCTGCTGCAGCTGAACTCGTACTCGTGTGGTGGGGCAGGAAAAGAGATATCACGGTGGTGGTGGAACATGAGGTTGCCAATGGCCTTGGTTGCAATCTTGTTGCCTCGTTTAAGCATCATATTGAGATCAACGAGAAGCTTTCTCTTTGTTATGCCTTTTCTTAGCATGAAGAAAATAACATGAACTGTTTCCCATATTCTTTTGGCTATTACTGGTTGATTTTGTTCCATTTTTTGTGGTGTTTTATATGGGAAGAGAGAGAGAGAGAGAGAGAGAGAGAGAGAGAGAGGAGAGTTGTCTGGGACAAGAGAAAGAGAGGGGAGGAACGGGAATATATAAAGGGGTTGGAGGAGGTGGAGGAGGAGGAGGAGCACAAAAGGGAAAGGAGGTGTACAATGCGTTCTAGAGCAACCTATGGGTGCATGGATGATTACGCTAATTGATTTAATAATTGATATAATCATTATTGGTATGGATTGATGATCTAGTGTTTGAGGGTTTTGTGAACTTGATCCATTATTTATTATTATTATTATTATTTCTAGCTAATAGAAAAAAAACACGATTAACACTTATATTCAATAGTCACTTAGGAATTTCTAGTTTATAAAACGACATATTCATTGATTTCTATGCAGATAGATTAGTGATAATTTTGATACTATTTCTTCTAAAAAATATAAAGTGAACAATAACATTTTCAATGATATTTTACATATTCATTTTGAGTTAAAATTTATTTCCATTATATTCATCATACGTATTTTCATTACATTAATCAAGTAATTCTGGTTATTTCCATTATATTTGTCATACGTAATTTCATTAAATGCTTGTCTCCTACCTCTGCAGTTCCTGAGGTCAGTGTAAAATTATTCACTTCCATAAAACTTGTTTTCGGGTAAATAGCACTTTATACAAAGTTATTTTAAATTGAATTTTACAGTGTTTGATTTTTTTTTTTTTTTGGAGAAATGCACCACAATCATGTTTAATTCACTTACTAATTTTCAGAAAAATATGTGATAAAATGCAATGCTATCCCTAATTTATTAATATAAATAATTTTATCTTATTAAATAAATTTATTTAAAAAAATAATATAAAATAATTTAACAAATGTCGTTTAACCTCCTTAAGGAAGTTACAATTAATGATCCATTCTTAAATAAAGTACTTCTTTTATATTTAAGAAGTTGAGTGATAAAAAAATATATATATAAATTACATTTAATTTTACATTTTCTCACAACCAAACACATGCGCACACAAAAGTACTTATCAAAAAGTTATACGTCGTTACCCAATTTCTTTTAAAACAAGCAAGAACTAACTTTTTCGTTCTTTTCTTTTCATAGTTTGCTTTTATTAATACTGGTATATATCTATAAATTTATAATAATATATTTATAAATTTTCATACATTTGGTCTTTGAAAATTTTAGACGGCTACATGACGCAGCAAAACAAAATAAAATAGACCATCCTAATCTCCACATTGACATAGCACACCAGAACTATGGCGATAGCAATAATACGCCTGAAGATTATACTCTGGTCATTAGATCATGTGAGGCACTTAATCTGACCTAGGTACCTTGAAAAATAGGCCAGTTGTTACAGCTATGTAATACACATAGAGGAAGAGCAGTATTACACCAAGCTCATGTAACATGGCACTTAGCCACTCTCAAAGTTACCTTAAATGTGGAGTAATAGTCTTTAGTTTGATCTGAAAATTTGATTCAAATTTATTTGAGAAAAAATTACTCAAATTTAATTTGAAAGAAAATTCAAAATAATTCAAAAATTTTCAGATTAAACTCTATCAAATTCGAGTCCAACCTACAAGTCAACTTGAATTGATTCAATTTTGATCCGACTTATAAATTGATTCAAATAATCTGATTTAAATTATTAAAATATTTTAAAAATAAAAAAAATTTATTTTCAATTTATTATAAACTTAATTCAATTACTTATTTTCATTACATATAATCATTTACTTAAAAAATAAATTGCATTTAATTTATTAAGCATTTAAATGAAAATTAATTTTAATCAAGTATTGTTTATATAAAATCTATTTAATTAAAAAATATTAAAAATAACTTTTTCTTAATAAATTATCACAAAACATGACATAAATAATAAAGAATCTAAATGGACATTCCAAAGATTTATTTTAAAAATAAATAACAAATAATCTTATTTGAAATATTATTTTTAAGTGTAAATCTAAAAATCGAGTCATCCAAACTCAACCAACCCTAAAATAACATGATCCAAAATGATCCAACTCAAAAATGAACTAAGCCGACTCATTTATCACTCTAAAATTGTCAAAAGAAAGATTTGAAATTCATCTATCCCTATTAGAAGCATCGAAAATCTTCTCTTGCACTGCACCACACCAAAACAATTACCCTCTTAATTTTTAGATATATCAGAAGACCAATTAAAACAAGAAAATGCAATATTCTTGCCACAATAGAAAATAGAGAGAGAACTATTATAGTTATAGGTAAAAAATTGTGGACAATGGCTTTTATACACAATCTATGAATTTATAATATGAAAATTATCATGCCACTAAAGACTTCTAAATCAATAAAGATAATTAAGAATGAGTATTTCCAGATGCAATAGTCTGAATACTCTTGTTGATTACACATTTTCGCATTGGTTCAGTTGATTGTTTAATTGGTTCAGTTGATTGTTTAAGTCTGGATTTTATCTTCATCTTCGTCCCTGTAATTCTTACCAAAAAGTAAAAAAAATATGCTGTAATTGATTGTTCATAATGTGAACATAACGTAGAAACTAATTCTATAATATCACAAATCCCAGAACTTCATTTTTTTCCTCATCTCAATCTACATACAGCTCATATAGCTCCTGAAGCTTCTTAGAATTAGAACACCGCAGGTTTATCAATTTTTTCAGTAATTTCTGACAAATATCATCTTCTAATGCATTGCAAGATCAAAGAAAACCGTGAGACATAAATGATAAGAAAATAGGTAGCGCAAGACAATGGCCTACAACATGTTCAAGTAAAGGGAAAGGAAATAAAAGAGAAGGTATTCTGGTTTGGTTTTCCCGTTTTCTCCTTCACTCTCTTACCAAACTATGTGAAAAAAGAAGGTGCAGTCATATATGTACCTAACAAGCAGACATCAATGAAAAAGTTGTCACTTTCCAATCCATGCTCTCGCTACCCCCCAACCCAACCAACCAGTCAAGGAAAAGCGTCTAAAACATAAGTAGCTAAAAGTAAAATCTAAAGAATTAAACTAAATGGTACCAGAGATCATAATCAAGAAATGATTTTGAAATAGCACACAAATGAACAAGAATTGATTAGCTATTCACAGAGCGGTAGTTAGCTTTTTGGGAAAGACAAACACAGGGCACATCCCTATCCGGAATCACTAAAACATCGGCAGATCGATCCATCCAGAGAACCTTCACTTACAATTTTGTGTGTGTGGTTATGGCACAAACATATAATACAACAGAAAATCGTTAACCACTTGGATTAGTAATTAATGATAATGATGATGACGACGACAACGACGTGCTAGACTCTACTAAGAATTTCTCTGAGAATTGGATATTATGCGTACCTCTCAAGTCAAAACAAATTTAAATACCCATAATTAGAAACCCTTGACCCACAGGTCTCTCTCCCTCTCCGTGTAGCAGGTAAGAAGAAATCATGCCCCCAGTCGTTCGTAGAGGTGGTGGAGGAGGTAGTTACTACCCTCATAAGCTTCTTCTTCTTCTTTTTTTTTTTTAAAAAAAAAAAATTTGATATTTCCTGTCTCATACGTTTGCGACAGTGTTTCTGTTCGCTAATTGCTGGAAAATATTACTAAAATTAAAAATTTCGATGATACAGATTTTAACAATCATATATTGTATGACGGAAAATTAATCTCTACTTAGATATTTATTTGGTTATTGCTTTCTTACCTTTAGTAGGAAGGGTTGGTGCTTCTTCTGGTCTTTCAGGTGCTGAATGTCATGCACAATGTAAAAATCCTTTTTCTTTTAATAATTAACAAGTTTTGTTGTATTCCTTGTTCCCCTTGTTTTACCATGTTTTTTTTTTCCAGTGTACGAAAAACAGAGAATTGTAGCTACAACCTCTTCAGAAGGATTCCAGGGGTCTTTAGAACCAAGTTATTCTGATGATAATATACCGGTTAACTGAGTGTTGGGATTCAAATTTAAAGTTCGATATCGTAAGTATACAAATTCTTGAATTCTACTTATTCCAAGTTTACAATAAGTAGAAATTCTCATATAGGATTTGATACCCTTTTTTAGTTAATTCTCAAGTAGAACATGGTGTTCGCATCTGTATTTCCGTTCCCATAAGCGATATGCACTCAGCTCTCCATGACTTTCTATATTAAATGAATTTGTCATTGCACATTCCTTTGGCTATCATAACATAGCAAGATAGAGATTTTGTTTTTCCTATACGTTCTTGTTATTATTCTTTTGTTATGTCCGCTGAATAGTCTATAATGAAACAAGATCAAACATATTTGTTTGGTAATTCTGGAATGCATTGAATTACTTCTGCAGTGTGAGAAAGAAATGAGATTATATATGCTTGATGTTGCTTTTTTGGTCTTTATGAATGGTACATCATAAGTATCTAATTAGTTTAGTTTTCTTTTCCTGCTATTATTAAGTTAAATTTTGCTTTTTGTTGGATATCATTTGTTGACATTTTTGTTTCTCTTTGGCCATGCAGCGCATGACACCTCCAGATAAGCATATTTGTTGGAATGTCCTCCAAACCTTGATATATCTACGATGTAGCGGTTATGAGAGGCCTCAAAAGTAATATGAGGAGTATGAGAAGCTTCAAAAGCAATCAGGAGTATGAGATTTAAAGAAAAAAATTAGTGATTATTGAATATGTGATAATAAGATCTAAATTAGTTAGATACTTTTTAAGTGTAAGTATTTATATCGAACTTTGTAATAAGTTTTTAATGTAATGGTAGTTCATTACCACATTCTTTGTAGTTTTGGTTTGCCTTCTTTCCTAATGTCTTTTTATAAACTTAATGACTTTTTGTGTTTTTTGGAGTTTTTCCCCTTGAAACTTACAACTCGTTTCATCACAAATCCAGAAGTATCATCAAACGACAAAAGCTTTTACTCAGAGAATAATAAATCTTGTTATTGACATACAGAAATTGCTGTATGGTTTACTGTTCAGTCCGTCCCTTTGTTGGCTGATTAATTTTCTCAACAAATGCACCCATTACTAAAAACATTGTAGATAATAAATGTCTTCAACAATCGCTTCAAAATCCCATATCAAAGCTGACTTTTCTTGAACAGGTTCAACAAATATGTTGGAGTCAATTTTAAAAGTGATAAACTTATCTTAATTTTGAATTTTTCGCCTTTTTTTATATTCAACCCTCTAATTTAAAAATATAATTTTTAAGTCTGTAAATTATTTATGTTTATTAAATGAAGTCCCTTTTTACAAACCTATTTTTATGCGGCTTATATAATTTTTTGAACAATTTTTTAAAATAAAATACTAGAAAGTCTTGGGATTTTATAATAAATTTCTTACAATTTTTCATCAAAATTCAATTATTTTCTATTTATTTTAAAATCAAAATAACGGGATTGAAGAATTTTAGTAACAAATAAGTGAAACTAGTGCAACATTAAAATGACATCACAGGAAAGGATGATTTAGACAAGGGGTGGGAGACCGAGGACAAGGTCTTCTTGCTGTATTATAAGACAATTATTTCATTATAAAAAATATTAAGAGGTGCAAATTCGATGTTTTTTTTTTGTCGGAGATAACATGAATAATAATCATTAGATCTTACAAGAAATTGAGCAATAAAATAACTAAATACATTAACATAAACATTAGAAATACTTTAATAATAAACTTTACAGAAGCAATCATTTATCTTAATGGATATAACGGTTTCTCGATAGGCTTAGAGACTATAGTAGTAGCACTATATGTGTCAATACTTGCTCTACCATTAGCACCATTAGAGGCATCTTTGTTAATATCGTTTTACATGTAATGACGGAATTAGAAATTATTTTCAGGGGCTTATTTACTCAAAGTTGCAAGTGATCGATGATAGCGAAATAAGAGGAGGAGATTATAAGGTCCAAAACCCGATTTTAAAAAATTCGGTGACCAGAGTTATTTTAAAATATTTTTCTCTATTTTTATATATAATTATAAATTTTAATGATTTAATAATGATTAAATATATTTTAATGTGTTTAAAAAGATTTTTTATATATATATATATATATATATATATATATATATATATATCTTTTACAGAGAAATGATTTGATGTTAAAGGGATTATTATTTTAATTAAAATTATGTTATTTATTATGAATTAAGTTTAAAAAATTATGTTTAATGAATATTTTATATTTAAGAAATTAAATTTAAATGAGTATGTGATGATATTTAATATTTTTAAGATAAGTATATAAAGAAAAGATATTTGATGATTAAAAAATTTAAAGATGTAAAATCAATTATCAAAGTATGAATTTTATTGAGATTTAAGAAAATTATGAAAATTACTTTAAGTTAATATGAATATATGATTTAAATGATTTTAACATTAATTACATTATGTGAATTAACTATATTAAGTAAATATCTAAGGAATTTATAAATTTAATTTAGTTAATATGAGTATATAATTTAAATAATTTAAATAATTTTAATATTAATTATATTATGTGAATAAATTATGTCAAAATAAATATTTAAAAAATTTAATTAATTTATATTAAGGTTATTAAACTATTTAACTTTGCTTGAGTTATTGATTAAGTTGATTTAATTATATTATGTGAATTAATTTAATTTAAAGTATTTAATCATGAGAAATAAAGTTATTTATGTGAGAAAAATTTTAATTAATTTTGAGAAATTAAATTATTTGAGATATATTTTATGTCATAAAAATTTTTAACTATAAATGATTTATTATTTGATTTAAGTAAAATTTAATGTTAATTATTTAAATGAGATATTATATTTATATTTAAGAGAATTAATTTAATTTAAGTTAATTTATATATTTTATGAAAGTTAATTTAATTATGGATAGAGAAATTTAATTTTACAAGGTATATATTTTAATTAAGAGAATTTTAACTATTATATTATTATTATTGATATTATTATTTTTTAAAAAATAAAAGCAAATGAAAAAGGAAAGAAAAACAAAAGAAAAAAAGAAAGAAAAAAAATGAAAAAAAAAAAAAGGTCATGGAAGGATCAGGCTGGGTGGGGAAAAAGGAGACCTTTCTGTGTTGTTTCATTATAATCAAAACCCACCGTTTTGTCATATTTTTAGAAAATAAAAAAATCGTCAGGGCTGGAGGGACTTCTTCTTCCTTCAGTCCCCTCTCCTTTTGAACCGTCATGGCAGCTAATGCTGGCATTTTTTTGACACAACCCCACTAAACAACATAACATAATATGACACGGTTAAATGAGTTTGGATTTGATATAAAAAAGTTCGGGTCATAAAAATGGATCGACTCGTTTACGACACGAAGAAAAAGTACATTTAAACAGGTTGACCCGCTTAACTCACAATAGACACGATTATATAATTAGGTTGATAGATTAACATATAATACAAATACAAATATAAAGTTTAAACCCGATTTACATATATATATATAATATCTTTAAATTCAACTTATATTTACTTAGATTTTTAATATTTAGTGTATATGTTTTTAACATATAAATAATTTTAGTTAAAAATTAAAAAATTTTAATTTTAATATATTAAAGTTAAACGTGAATTTTTTGATCATGACACGTTAGTGACATAATTAATTAAATGAGTTATATTTAGATTAAATATTTTTATATTATACATATGTCTCGACGCGATACGATACAAATTGCCATATCTAATAGCAGAAGGGGCTGAGAGGCCCTTGTTGCTCCTTCATCATTTAATTCTCGTTGGTCGGGGGCTTTAGCTCACATTAGCTCCTCTCTGGTTCCACCACTGCTTACAAATGTCTTGTATGAGACTCCCATAGTAATAAATTTACAGTGTCCTCGTAGGTCAAGTAAAGGTAAACTCAGAAATTCATCTAACAAAATTATTTTTTACAATCATCAAGTACTTTTATACGTAAAAATGTTGAAGGCTTCATTATAACGTGAACGGAGGTCGTTCATACTCCTTTTGTGTCATCACTAGAATTTACTTGTGATTTCATCATTATTATCGGACATCGGTAGTTCAAAAAATTTATATTGATAAAGCCTTAGAGATATAGAGTCATCATCCGATGGGACAATATTTAGATTTTATTTCAAGAATATTTAACCTCTTTATTACCACTTTTTTAGAGAAGCATTTGAAAGTTGGGTACACTTGAGGTGTTAGGCACTAAAATGCTCAAACATAGATTTGATCTTCTTTTAGTTGTAGTTTGCTTTATGCGTTATTTTTATGAATCATTTTCAAATTAAAATACATACCATAATACATATGCATCATGTAAGAAATATAAATGCAAATAATAATAATAATAATAATAATAATAATAACCGTCAATCTAAGAGGAAGTAAATCAACCGAAGAAGTAAAGCTGAAGAAAGTGGAGAGAATTGAAAAAATAAAAATAAAAAAGAAAATAAGATAAAGAAATAAGCAGAAACTATTGCTGTATTAATTTGTATATATAGCTTCAAACTATAAAATGTTGGCTTTGTAAAGACAGACATCTAACAATACTTATCAAATTTTCAAACTAAGAATTGAGATTGTATTCTATTTAGGAATTCTATTTCAAATAGACTATAATTTACTTAATAAATAAACAATCCCACCTTGATTAGAAAATTTATTTTCAGATATAAATAAATATATAAATTAAATATATCAAAACTCAATAAAGCAAAACAAAATTATTGCTGGATAATTCCTACAACTACAGTTCTACACTGAAGCGCATATGTACGTCCCTCATTCATGCCTCAGGGTTTCTTAATCTCTTTCACTCAATTATATGTAAAGAATGACATAAGAGAAAGTATTTTAAGTTTAGTTATCGTATCGTATGTCTGCATAAAAATACACACATCAAAGCAAGAAAAAGAAAGAATGCATATTTGTTTTGGGACCTTATTATATGTATAAAGCAAAGAAATTAATGTTCCCTCCTTATGATGCTGGAAAACCATATTGCAATCTAAATAGAAAAAGAGTTTTCAATAAAGAAAAAAATATTTCCGGTACAAAATAGATATTGAAATTTGTCTGAAATTTTTGTACAAAAGTGGAGCATATATATATATATATATATATATATATATATGAAATGTAGCTCAATTTCTTATTTTATACTGTGAAATTTTATATAATTTTTTACTTGAAATATATAATTTAATATTAATCAATATTTAATATTATAAATGTAAAGAAGTTATTGATTTTAAATATATTTTTATTCTAAATTTGCAATGAGGATTTGACATTATTTTTATGTATTATAAATTTAACAACAAATTAATATAAAAATTGCATTATAAATTTATACTGAAATAAAATTATATTATAAATAATATTGTCAAACTCGTTTTTTCAACTTAGAATCGGTAGAAGATCCATAAACTTGTATCGTAAAATAATAGGATTTTAAAGTATAATAAAATATCTTTTAAAATATAATTATATATATAAAAATATAAATAAGTTCACATATAAATTAAATCCTGCATACATAAAAATATAAATAAAATATTTTATAAATTTAATACACATAAAGCTATAAAAAAATCATAAAAAAACTTATTTATAAAAGAGATTCAAATTCATATCTCATATTAGAACATTTGAAGACATAAAAAAGATTAGTTCAGTCAATCACACATTAACGTAAATAATATAAAATATACAAATAAACACTAAATAAATGACTCATAATTAAAGGCAGTTATACTTAGAGTTCCAGCAAAAGGTCTGAAAATTATAAAATGATAAAATCAAAAAAAGGATTTCACCGAGTTTAACGAGCTCAAATGCAATTTTACTTAAGAATCGATTTTAAATACGTGTTGACTCGTTTGAGAGATTTGGCAAATAAAATCATATGAATCAAAATACGATTTTAACAATCATGATTATAAAATTATACTAAAATAAAATTATGTGTGTAAGAAAGGGTGAGAAAGAAAGATTAATGAATAGGTTTTCGGAGAGCGATGACAATTTGATGGGCTAATGGATTAATATATAGAAAAATAACTACATGTGAATAACACGGTCCATATTGATAAATGGACCAAAAAGAGCCCATTGTTAAATAATTGTGTGTTGGGATATTAAGGAGTTTTGCATTCTATTATAATTCAATTGGGCCTTTCCTATATATGAGCATGGATCTACACTGAAGTTACTCTCAGAAGCACGGTTCAACCAAAAAAATCCGGACGCCTTAGAACTCTGCTCCAATCATGTGTGCGTGAATGGTGCGAATGAATCAATCATTCTCAAGTTTTTGAATATTTAAATTAATTCTGTGTTTTTTTTGAGTTATAATTAGGGGACAAGGAACTTGAACTGAATATCACATTTAAGTCGAGATATACCTTACCCACCAGCTTAAGCCTATGGGCACTGAATTAATTCTGTTATTATATAATTAAGCATGAATCTAAATTAAATTTTTTATTGAATTCTTATATTTTATATTTAACCTTAAATTTGATAAATTTTTACTAAGCTCTAACTTCTTATCAAATTGATCCACTAACAAAATTTTTATTTGTTTATCTATAAAATTTATAATTTATAGGTCATATTAATTAATATATAAATAATACTATAAAAAGTACTCGCAATTGTAATTTTATAGACATACTTTATAACTTTTTTTGTTTGATCTAACATACTCAATAACTTAGTTGAATAAAATAAAAAAGAAAAGACATCTTTTTATATATTAAAAAAGTAAATTTCTTCTAAAATTGTTTGTGAATAATGTGGGATAAAAAAAATGTATATTTGTTATCTGTTTTTTTCCTCTTTACCAGGTTATTATATTTATTAATTATTTATAATATTATAAATATAACCCATAATTTATTTTATATTTATAGGCAAGTTATGAATCATACTAGTTTTATTTCATGCATATAAATTAATTATTATAAAAATTTGATGGTACATTGTAGACAAAATTAAAATTTTATTTATTTAGGGTTAATTCCTCTAAACCCCTATAGTTTGCTATATTTAATTAAAATATTTCTCACGTTTTAATAAATTGTATGATTTTAATTTTTATGTTTATGTCTTTATATTATTATATTTTTCTATAAAATTTTCATAAATGTCATAGGATTTATTATTATGATCCCTTATAGGTTGTTTTATTTAATTAAATCGTCAACCACTTTTTAATATCACATAAAATAATATTTCTCATTTAATCTATTACACTATTATATTTAATTTTTTTAATTTGATGTTCTATATTGATATTATTTGAAAAATTATTAAATTTTCATATTTTATCATATGTACTATCTTAATTTTTTCATAATTTTGAAACCATCAAAATTTTTTTGAATAAATTAACGATAATCACAATCAAACACACTAATATTATATTCAAAGTTAACTAGTAAAAAAAAAATACAGTAATTTCTTCATAAATTGATTAACTTTGAGTAATCAATTTCGATTATAAACTTGATATATATTTAATTGTGATTATAAACTTAGTATATATTTAATAGTGACTGCAGTTAATTCCAAGGTTGTTGGGATAATGAAATATTGTAATCTGAAAATTTTATAGCATTGAAGGTATTACAGACTCACCTATTTAGAAATAAATTTACATTTTATATCGATTCAGACCATTAACATAAAAATTGTATTCATTTTGTACTATTTTTTCAATTAATGAAACACCTTATCTTTATTTCTAAAAGAAAAACATGGAGGATTTGGTCATTGAGGTGGTGTTTTTTGGGCTGGCGCCCTCCATCACCTCCAGTCAATAATATATTATTTTTATTATATCTTTTAATTAATTAATTAATTTAATACATAAAATATCAATAATATATTATTATTATTATTATTATTATTCAATTTATAATTTAATAAAAGTTAAACATAACTTATTTAATACCTAATATTTAGGTCTAATAGTAATTTAAATTTAAATTTTTACGTGTCATAGTTTAGATTCAAGATTTTAAATTTTAAAAATAAATCAAAATCATGAAATTCTGTATAATTTTAGCCAATTCATATATTTATTGTGTATTTGTATTTCGTAAAATTTGTGTTAGAAAATGATGAAATTTGATTGATATATTTTTTATATTACATATTTCACAAATTTGGCCTATTATATTATTATTAATTTTGATAAAAATACAAATTAAGTTGATATTGTACTTTATTTATGACCATGGTATATTTTAATAACTTTAAAAACTTGAAACATAATTGCACTAACACATAAAAGTTTAAATTTAAATTAATATTAATACTAACCTAATATGTATTAATTATCAACTATTAACTATAAGTTAAACTATCAATTATCAACTCTATCCAATAATTATTCTAAACTAACTTTAAATACATTAACATAAATATAACAAATACTTTAACAATAAACCCTACAAAAGCAATAGTTGAATTTAGGATATATAGTTCTGAACCTCAAAAAAAAAAAAAAAAGGACTATTAAAAAATCGATAAGTTGCACTAATTTTGTTGTAAATAATAATAATTGTCTAGTTATTGAAAAAACGACAACAATAATTTTGAGATGATTTTCATATAAGAGTGAACACGGTTCGGTTCAATTCAAAAATTTCAAAATCTTTGAAATCGGATCAAAATGTCGAAGATTTTAAAAATGAAGAGCTGATATCATCTCTAATTTTCGATTTGATTACAAATTCAAGACAATTCACTTTGATTTTTTCAAGATAATTCAATTCAATTAGATATTTAATAGGACATTTGATTATTTTAGTTTATTAAAAAATTAAAATTAAAATTTTTATATTTATGAATCAAAATAAAATAAAATATATATTTTTTCACTTTTAATAATTTAAAGATTAAAATAAATAAGTGATAATTTAATAAATTATAACTAATAACGTACACATTAAATGTTAAATTAAACTTTTAATATTTATCACTAATTTATAATTAATAAATAGTCTAATTATTAATAATATATACTAATTGAGTGAGTTAATTAATAAAATTAATATATATATATATATATATATATTGGTTGAATTTCATTTTTTTAATTAAAAATAGTTACAATATAAATTTAATTTAATTAATATAATTCAATTTAAATATTTTATTATTGAAGACTTTTAATTTTGATTATATTCAATTTGATTACTCTTGTAATTTGAGAAT
>CATIWR010455991.1:0-27177 GCA_949677035.1 Omphalea diandra | reverse complement strand
ATAAACATCATTGTTATTTTCATCTCCATCATCTTCAAATTCATTGTCACCAAAAGACTCATTATTAGTATTTTACAAATATTATCACTAATAATGACAAATATTATCACTAATTCAAAAGTTATTTTTTTGTGTAAAACTTTATTTCCCAATAGTAGTAAGTAATTTCAATTTTCAGTCATATAGGATTAGTCAATTACAATTGGTAATTAAAAATTAATATATAGTCCCAATAATATAAAATTGAGCAACAAAAAACAGAAAAAAGAGAGAAAATAAAACATTCCAACAACAAAAAAGGAAGAAAAATTAGAGAAAAATATAGGAGAAATAACATAAAAATAGAGGGAGAAAATTAGATAGAAAAATTAAAAAAAAAAAATAATGAGTCAACACCCGATTTTACATCCGATTTTAACGAGTCAAAACTCGATTTCACCCGATTTTACCACAAATCCGATTTTATATACGATTAAAATCGTTCACGTGATTTTGACTCGTAAAATCGTACGAGTCAACTCGTGAGTTTGACAACTATGGATAAAAACTTTCATAAAAAGATATAAAATAATAAATTAAAATAAAAATCCCTAAAAGAGAGATAAAATAAAATAAAAATTAACAAATAGAGTAAGAATAATTTGATTTATTAAAGAAAATAAAGAATATGAATAGAAAAATTGTTTGCCACTAGTAGAATATACCGGTAGTAACTCCAAAATATTAAAAAGAATGAGTTCTTTTTAGAGAAAAAAATGATTAAAATTTCTTTTATCGACTGTTAGTTTAATAATGAAATGGGACTATATAAAGGTGGATTGTTGCCTATCAATAATATTATACAACCACTTATTCACTAGACTAGTAGTTTGATGACCTTTTTCTTTTTTTTTTTTTTTTTGGTTACAACCAAATCAATATTTGATTATCAAGCTATTTGTCTCAATTTTTTTTCCGAATTTTATTGTTAGTAGTAGTTTATGTTTAATCTGCAAAACTAAAACAAAACCTAAAAATTTAGAAGCAGTGATGCATAAGCTATAAGAATTTTTGCTTTCTTTTTTTTTTTTTTCGAAGTATATATCAAGTTGCTAGATTTTCCTAAAAAGGAAATAAAGTGACAAGAAACAAGCATAATAAGGGAAAAAAAAATCGAAAAGAATTGACACACTGTTGGGCATAAGATGCCAAATGCATTAGAGTGTAAAGAATATATTTTCCTTTATCATATGAATGGATCATATTGGGTGTAAGATGTGGAAAACGAAATGCAAAAGACTATTCTTTATCAGGGAGTTCTTTTTTAAAAGAATAATGTACATCTTTTGATAAAGTAGTACAGTTAATAGAGTATATTTCAATATTTTTTAACGAATTTGATGGACTTTAAAATTCAAAATAAATTTGAATTTTATTATTTGAAATTAGATATTTAATCTAATGAACCTACAAAAACATAAATATTAGTAGATTTATGTATAAGAATGCATAGATCAATCAAATAGAAGATCTTGATCTATAATTTTAGTTAAATTTAAAATTATATCTCAAAATACATAAGAAAAATGGAAACAGTAAGGGGCAAAAAAAAAGGTCACCACCGGCCAAAATAATCAGCTAGTGGTCCCCTCAATAATAAAAAAATAAACAAAAAGGAATGGTGGAGCTAAAAAATTATAAGAGAAAGGATAAAAGGACCTTTTTATTAAGAAATGGATAATTATATCTTTTCATGAGTCTTAATAATATTAGTTATTTAAAATAATAAATTCATGAATTTAAATCTTGATTTGTTCAAAAAATGAATTTAAATCTTGATTAGAGTTTAATCCGCAAAAAAAAAAAATGTAAATGTCCCTTTTTTTATATATACAAATTTCATAATTACAATATATGTGCAAACATAATTTAATAGTTAAAGTGTATTTTGTGAGAAGATAAAAAGGCCTTTTTTTTGAAGAAACTGATAATTATATATTTTCATGAGTCTTAATAATATTAGTTATTTAAAATCATAAATTCATGAATTTAAATCTTAATTAGTCCAAATAAATGAATTTAAATCTTAATTAGAGTCTAATCTGCAAAAAAAAAAAATATAAATGTCCTTTTTTATATATAAAAATATCATAATCACAATGCATGTGCATACATATCTTGTTAGTTAAAAATGTAATATGTGAGAAGTAGGGTCTTGAGTTCGATTCTCTATATTCACGAAAAATTATCTTATATTGTGTAACTCAAAACATTATTAGGCCTATTAGCCTCTCATGAAAAAAAATACTTGTAATCACAATAACTCAATCAGTATGATGTATGAAAACTTTTAGAGGAAAACGTTTCCGCATTTTGTAAATGTTTTATTTTATGAAACTCATCAAAACTTGCTCAAAACATTTCAAACATGTTTCTGCAATTTTGATAATTTAAGAAACGTGTTTTCACTTTAGACATGTATTTCTTTTCTACTATTAATTTTGGTTTGGAAACTTATAGACAATTAATATTTATTTTTAAATATTTGATTATTATTATCATCTCATTTAATTTTTTATAATTAATATTCATTTAGATAATTATTTTTAATATTATTTTTTATATGATCTTATAATTAGTTGCTTAAATATTTATTATATGTAAGAAAAAATATTTATACATATATTTCTATATTTTTTATATGTACACATTTCCCCTTATTTTCTTTCTTATATTTTTATAAAATATTATTTTGCCATGTTTGTTTCCGCGTTTTCAGTTTCCGTGCAACCTAACTCAACAAATAAAAGATTATCTTTATAACATATACTTGCTAGTTGCTAACTATCTAAATTTTTGTTGGTAGATTCAGTTGATTATGTCATATGTGTAGATTAATTAATGAAAAGCCTATAAATATAAACGATAAAAAGAAAAATTTCAGAAGATCCATTTCAAATAAATTATATTATTTCATTAATAAAATCTCACTTAGTAATAAAATTCTTTTATTTAGAATAAACTGTAAACTAATAGAATTCAGTTAAATTTTATTATTTATAAAAATTTATAATGAATTAAAATTATTTTATTTTTTTAAATACTCCTTTTTATTTAAGAAAAATATAGTACTAATTTAAATTGTAAGAATATTAGAGTAATTTTATTTAAATAATTTTATCTTAACTTTGATATAATTTGATTTTCTTATCAAATAATTTTTGTAAAATAAAAGAATTCATTTATTTTCAATATAAAATTTCTAAATAAGAGAATCATTAAAATAAAATAAAATTTTATTATCTTTCAAAATTTAAGTTTTTAGGTAGGATCTAAGTGATATATGAAAATTTTCTTTCTATTATTTTGGACTTGAAAACATGGTACATTCTATGATGACATAGATATGATGTCATTTTATAAAATTTTATATTATGCATGTAACTTATTAATTTTTTATGATAATTTGATTAAAAAAATTACTCAAAATACTAAATTACATATATCAATAAAATTATTATTTACATATTTAAAATTATTTTAATTACGATATTACAGTATAATACCATATAACATATAGTGTTCACATAAAAAGTTTGCATTGATTAGTTCACACAATCATATAGAGCATTAAATCTGCCTAAAAATTTCTGGTTGGCCTCCAAGCTGCCCATTTCTTTCAATCCCGTTAGGATATTTTTTAAAATTTGGTGCTTCGATGTTTCTTTGATAACGCAGATTTTAAATTTAAATAAAGTTTTGGTTTATTCCCAAAAGGAGTAATTGGTGAAGCCACGGGACATTTCATGGGCAATTGGGCCCTTCAAAGCAACAACCGATGAGTATGATCAAATTAAACAATTAACCTATCAATCTCATTGGCAGCTGCTCCATGTGCTTCGTCTAGAAAAACATTCCATTTCTTGAATTAGCATCACACCAAAAATAAAAATAAAAATCTTTCAAATATACTAAAAAAAAATAAAAAAACTTATTGCTTGTCAAGTTCCAAGTTACTTTGTGAAAGATGAGTGGATACGGTGGTAATGGCTATGGTGGCAGTGGCGGTGGCAACGGCTATGATGGCAATGGATATGGTGGCAATGGAAATGGCGCTGGTGGTGGTAATGGTTATGGTGGCAATGGCTATGGTGGTAATGGCTATGGTGGTAATGGTTATGGTGGAAACAACAACGATGGTGGAGGAGGCAATGGCTATGGTGGCCATGGAAATGGTGGAAATACCAACGGAGGGACTGTTTTGGGCGGCAATAGACAAGGAGAGTGTCTGGGGTGGCGCCGGCGATTCACAAATAGGGTATGTTTGGGGTGCTACATACACGCAAACTGGCTACCCTCAAGTTTGGTATACACGTCAAGTTATCCGACGTATATGGTGTTAAGGAGTCAATTTCAAGATGGCAACTCTTCTACTTATGCTATCGTATCATTAATATCTATCAAATATATATGATACTATGTATTATCATGATCTGTTATGCATGCATGTGCGTAATCTATTTTCTTGCATTCCCAACCTTACCATGAAAAGAAAAATGTATGGAATAAGAGCATTGATTTGCCTTTATATATCTTTAGCTTGTCATGAAGAAATGGTTGTGGAAACAATGCTATTATGCTTGGATGACTATTTTGAAATCATGCATATATTCATATATTCATAATATTGGACAAGGAAACGAAGTCATTTAACAAAAATAAATATTTGGATCTATGAGTGATCATATTTATGCAATCTTGAATGGTAGAGATTTTATTAAAAGAACAAAATTTAAAATTTTAAGGAAATAGTGATTACTTATTTTAAAACATTGTTTTTGAATTCAATAGCTAATATCTTACAAATATGAAGAGACTTATTTATCCAAACATAAAAATATTTTAATCCCAAAAAAATTCAAGAAATTCTTAACTTGTTGGTTATTATTGTTGATTACTGGCTGCTAGTTGTTGTTGCTATTATTGATTGTTGATTGTTGGTAGTTGGTTATTGATTGATGTTAAATATTTAGTAAAATTATTGTTACTGATTGCTATTTGTAAATATAATTATCAAATATAGAGATAAATTTTTTATAAATAAATAAATATATTTTAGATTTTTAAAAATAAATAATGTATATCCATTCATTAAGTATAAAAATATAAATTAAAATTTTTTATAATACATAAATTAAAAATTAATCATGAACATAATAGTGATTGCATTAAAAAACTAAATGATATATTAGACATAAGTAATTATAATAAAATTAAATAATTAATAAATAAATAATTTATTATTACTAAATAAAATAATATTAAAACAAACACTATATATTAGAATTACTATAAATATTCAAGGATATATTTATATTTTTATTTATAAAAGTAAATAACAAAAGCATACTTTTTTGAATTGTTGCTATAAGCTATTAGATAGTTTGCAAACTGTCCGCTATTATTTTGCAATAAACTGTTATATTAATGAAATACATATTTGATATCTTTTATAAAGTAAAAGAATTCCTCAGAAAGGAAAAATAAATACCTTCTAAAACTAGTTGATGAACACTGAACCAATAACAATTAGGAATATAAATAAACAGAGTTAAGTTGAATTAAGGGCGAATTCGAGCCTCATCTGAATGAACTCAATTTTATTTGATTTTGAAAAATTGAGTTTAATTTGTTATAAGAATTTTCAGTATGCCAAATTATTTCCTTTTTAATTAACCCTTTTTTGCTTAAATTCGATGTTATCATGTTTCTTAAAAATACCCGCTTGTTCCAATCTATGCTGCCACAATTTTATTTTTTTTTAAGGCTAATACGTCACCTGAAGGATACAATGCAGCATCCAATCATAGTATATATAAGAGATTAAAAAATATAATAGAATTAGCAACGTATAAGAGATTAAGTTTATTTCTGATGTGTTAACGATTATTGAAAGATTCAAAAGGAGGGTAAAGTTTCTTATTAAAAAGGATATGTTATAAAGATAAAAAGCAGCTCATATATATACACATAATTTTTTTAAAACAAACTACTATACGTTAATGATAATAATAGCCATTTAACACCCATCAAACTCACGATGCTACAACACTGAAAATTTGTCTGATAGTCAAGTGAAACTTAGTGAACAAATCAGCGAGTTGCGTAGATGAGGAGATAAAAGGTTACAATAAAATGCTAAGTTGATAATAATGACAGACAACATGATAATCAATCTCAATATGTTTGGTCCGCTTATGAAAAACAAAATTATATGCAATCTGAATAACACTCTTATTGTCACAATACAAAAGAGTATGGTGAAGAAGTGAAACACCCATATCTATATACAATTGACGCAACCAAACTATCTCACAAGTAGTGAAAGCCATGACATAAGACTCTACCTCTATAAGATCTAAAGACAATATCTTGCTTTTTATACTCTTTCAAAAAAAAAAAAAAAGAAAATTACACAGAAAAGTACGAACTCGTTTGAAAAATGACGTAACCCAAAAATGATCTAATCCAAAATTAATTTTTTTATATTGACCAATAAATAGTGTAAATGTAAAATTTTAACTTATATCATTAATGAAATTTTATCATATAATCTTATAAACTAAAAGATATTCTAAATGTCAAAAATGCCTTTTTTTTTTAAAAAAAAATTCTTCTCATATTATATTTTTTTAAAATATTTCAAAAACAAGTTTTTTTTTTTATAAAAAAAGAGCATTACTATCATTTTATTTTATTTTTTTTTCATATTCTTTGATTAAGTTCTCATAGCAATGCATTTGGTCAGTCCGCCTCATTCTTTATGTTGTTTTATCTTATTGAAGTTATTGTTTGCTGATAATTTGCTATTATTTCATGTAAAGATGTTGAAGTTCATGTGATGTGCCTAAATGCAAACTTCAATTTTCTTTTTGGTTATATAATCAAGGAAGGAAGAAAGCACCCTGCAAAACCTTGGGTTAGACAAGTCATGCGCCAGTTCCATCTAATCAGCCGACAACAATCTTGTTTCTTGATTATTTATTGGTCGAGGTAATCTGGGTGTCTAATTTCAATCTTATACAAATATTTTATTTAGAGGCAACAAATAGATTAGCCGGGTCATCTCGAATTGGGTTGTTTTTGGATTAGGTTAGCTTCGGGTCAATGCGTTTTAGAGTTGAGTCGGGTTGGGTTTCCCGGGTTCAAAACACCTATTAGGTCGTACATGCAAAAAGATTTCGAATCAAATTTATTTTTAAAATTGATATTTTGGGTCAGATCAAATCAGTTATTATTCAAATTTAAAATGTCTATTTTGATTTTTTTTTTTTATCATTTATGCAATATTTTTCATAATTTACTAAGGTAGAAATGATAATTTTCTCTTAAAAATTATTTTTAGTAAGATAAATTTTATATAAAATGAAACTTGATTAAAATTTTTTATTTTTATTTAAAAGCTTAATAAATTAAATATAATTTATTTTTTTAAGCAAAGGACTATATATAATGAAAATAATTGAATTAAGTTCGCATAAAATTATATTCAAGTCATATATCATAATTTAAATTAATTCAAAAATAAACATATAATGTTCAATGATAAAAAATTGCTCATTATAAAAAATTTTGCGTATTATGATAAAAATTTGTGTGATAAAATTAGATTTGTCTTAATATGTGATTTTATAGTGACAAAAATCAAATTTATTACAATTATTATAAAAGATTAAGTAAAACTGTGATAAATTTATTTTATAGATTAAATCATTTAAAAAAATCATGGTTAAAATTTAGTTTAATTACCAAAAAATTCAAACATTTATATGATATTAAATTATATCCAAAATTTCTAATCGAGTCAATGATACTATAATTTGATAGATTAATTTTAATTATATCTCAAGTGGAAAACATAATTTAGTAGAGAGTATTTAGACTCAGTTGACTCTTATATTTTTTAATTAATTTTATTAAATCTAAAATTAAGTTTACGACTTAATTAATATTCTACTTTATTTTTATTCAATTTAATCTTATTTTTACTTAATTAAATTTATCATATACTTTTGTATAATGATTTTCATTTTATATTTAAATTTGAAATTAAAAATTTTTAAAATTTAAATTTATAATTCATAAAATCTCTCAATCTCTCATTTTTTTTTTAAAAAAATTTCTCTCAATCTTCTTTAAAAAACTTAATTTTATGTTTTAAATAACAAAATTTTAAACTATTCAAACAAAAATTTCTAGGAAATATTTAAAAAATCAACCACATGAGTTTAATTAAGATGATATTTTTATTTTTATTTAATTTAATTTTTTGCTTAATTAATTTATTTTTTATTTCTAGATGATGAATTTTAATTTTATATTTAATTTAAAAAATAAAAATTTTAAATTTATTGTTCATAAAATCTCTTTGTCTCTCCTTAAAAAATTAATTATTATATTTTAAATAATTATTATTTAAACTATGTAGATAAAATTTTTTAAAAATTATTTACCTGAACTTAAGTAAGATGATAATTTTATTTTATATTCAATTTAATCCCTTATTTACTTAAATAAATTTATTATTTACTTTTATATAAAATTTTTAATTTTATATTTTAGTCTGTAAATTTTTAAAATTAAAATTTAAAATTCATAAAATCTCTCAATATCTCATTTAAAATTTTTTTCTCTCAATCTCTTCTTAGAAATTTAATTTTTATTTTAAATAATAAATTATTTAAATTATTTTTAAAATATTTAAAAAATCAATTACATGAGCTTAATTAAGATGATATTTTTATTTTTATTGAATTTAATTTCATTTTTTATTTAATTAAATTTATTATATACTTTTATTTGATAATTTAATATTTAAATTTATAATTTATAAATCTCTCAATCTCTCATTTAAACAAAATTTCTTTTATTCTCTCCTTAAAAAATTAATTTATATATTTTAAATAATAAATCATTTAAATAATTTTTTTCATAAATATTTAAAAAATCAAATACATGTGTTGGCCCTTATCACCTAGAAGGGGGTTGAATTGGTGTATAAAAATTAAAATAGAAAAGGTAGAAGAAGATTGAAGGGACACACGATTTATAGTGGTTCAGGTAAAATCGACCCTACGTTCATTCCCCAATTCTCAGTAATTGGGTATTCCACTAACTATCAATGGTGTTTTCATGCTCACACCAAACTTTTACATTTGTGTTTTCAAAGGCTCACACATCAACTTTTACACTTGTCTTTAGAGGCTCACACAACAACTTATACACTTGTGTTTTTCAGGCTCACACAACAACCTCTCTAGAGTCTTTTAACAGACTAACACTACAACCTTTACAAATGGTGTCTATGCTCACACTAAACAATAACTAAAAAAAAAGTAATGAATGAGTACCAAAATTGCAAGAGTTTAGGTTACAAATTAATGAATTCTCTTACATTTACATCTGTTTAGTGAGGTATTTATAGTTTCTACCCACCAAAGAGACATTGCAATAAAACTGGTACAAAATCTTCAAAGTGTGCTAGACAGATTTTGCATTAAATGCTTGACAGGTTTCATTCGTGATCGCTGCTACTCTTTCACGGTCGCGAATTCCGAATTTTCATACGGGAGTCAAAAATTGTGGCAAAAAATCTCGTTTGTGTCTAACGACTAGTCCACGTGGTAGTTTCTCATTGGTTCACCATGAAAATATAGTCGTTGAATTTAAACTGCTAAATAAAAATAGCGGTCTCAAATTACTTTGTGCAGGACGCGATTGAAGATGCGAATTCGTCTGCCATAACTTGCATTCTCCACTTCACGAATCGCAGTCGCTACCAACACATAGCCTTTGCGATTTTTGTCTTCTAACGGTCACCTGGGACACTTGTCATGCTCTAGTTGTGGACTTGCTGTCATCTTGAGTTACTTTGAAATTCGCGGTCGCGACTGAGGCGTGACACACACCTTGAATTCGTCTAACATTTTTGGACTCCTTCTTTTGAATGAATTGCGACCGATAATGGCTCCATGATTTCGTCTGCCTGATTTTCATCATGTTTTAACATGAGTCGTGGTCGCGATTTACATGTTACTTTGGAGTTTAATAACTCATTTCATCTCTTCTTGAGAGATTTATCTATTTCTGCAAAATCAACACTTATTTGAAATATTAGTGATGATCAATCTCCTTTGTCAAGATCAAAAGAGGTTTTAGACTTAGGATTAACCATCCTAGTCCAACAACATGATATGAACCTGAACATTCTCAAAAAATTTATCCTTAAAATAAAAATTAAGGATTTATTATTTAAATATATGAAAATAAAATTGATAATTTTAAAACATGAAATTAGTATAAAATTATTTATTCATCAGTTAAAATAAAAATAAAATTTTGATATTTTTGTGAAAAATATTTGAATTTAGTAAACCTAAAAATAGTATCTTTGTAAGATTTAAACTTAATTTTGAATTTGATTGTACTAATTAAAAAGTATAAAGGTTAACTAAGCCTAAATATACACTTTATTAAATCATGGTTTTGACTCGAGGTATAATTGAAACCAATTTATGAAATTAAAATGTAATTGACTCAATTGGAAACTTTAGATACAATTAGAAATATGCAAAAATGTTTAAATTTTCTTAATCATTGAGCACAAAAATTTTTGTTATAATAAATGATCTTATAAGATAAATTATGATATACACTATTTCATCATAATATTTATCACAATATAGTATCTATCAAATTAATATAAGTAAAAGTAATATTGTCATAATAATATCTGTCACTGTATTCAATAATTTAAAATTATGATAAATTTTTTATCATAATAAATAATTTTATTTTAATAAATAATTTATAATGTTAAGTAATAAATTGTATATTAGGCACATGAGAAAAGCACAATAAAATTAATAAATTTATTAAAATATAAAAAGTCATTATATTTTAAATAAAAATATTGAATTTAAATTTAAATTTAATTAAATAATCTAAATATTTTTTGAAATGAATTTCTCATTTAATTTTGATTAAATAATCTAAATATTTTTTGAAATGAATTTCTTTCTTTTTTATTTTAATTATTTTACTTTTATTTATTTAGTAATAACATTTTTCTTTTTTATATTATTATCGAGTCAATTGGTTTGAATCACGAGTTGGTTTATTCGAGTCAGTTTTGATCCGATCTATTGGATTGACCCTTAATCAACCAAAGAATTTTTGTGTCATTCGAGTTCGAGTCATTTGTGTTTACCTCGGATTCGAATCGTCATTTTTTGGATCAGTAAAAAACTGTTGCCTCTAATTTTATTACTCAAATAACATATTCGTTAAAATGATATAAGCATATTAACATGATAAGCTTCAAGTGAAGTCGTGAATAAGTGTACATTAAAAAAAGAAGAAGATAGGATCATAATCCACGGAAATAAAAATAGCATTCTTTAGGAGAATTAGAACTAATGCCCTCCCACTTAAGACTTAACAAAAGAGAAAATTATTCTCGTGCCAAATCTTAGTCCTTGTGTTGTGGATAGTGCATGTATAAGGACAAAAATCAGAGAATCTAAACATAAAATATATTGGAAAGGAGATTCTAAAGAAATTAACGCGTTGGAATTAATTCTTTCTTCTAATAAAGACGATTAGCCTATTCAACTTTAAAAATCATGATGTTGAATGGATTCCCTCCTTATCACATTTTTGCAGCATTCCTTTGCATTTTGCAACTTAGTAGTTAGTAGTTTTTTCGAAAATACATAATTCGATTATTCTTTATAAGCAAATAGGTTGATTATTAAAAATGAAAAAAAAAAAAAATCATATAAAGGTGTTTGGTTCAATTAATGGGCAATAAAACCAACATAATCTAACCAACAAACTTGTTATATGAGACGATTCTTTTTGTGGGTAGTTAGAGTTAAATTCAGATTTGAATTAATTAAAAAACTACATATTTATATCAAATGTAAATATATCAAATTTATGATATAGTGACACGTACTAATTTTATTATGTTTACATCATTTTTTCAAATATAACGTTATTTATATCCTTTTTATGCATATATTTAACTACTTGTTGACCGTGATATCCATCGGTTATAATTTAGGCAATTTAGGTAGCTGTTTAAAGCCCCGCCTCCAAAAAAGGCCTAAACTTTAAATATATAATTAAAAAATTATTTTTATTAAAACTAAATTTATATTCTTATTATAATTATTATTAATCATTTATTTCTTTTATATATAATTTTCAATTGTAATATTATCTTAAATAAATAATAATTAAAATTTTAATTTTTTAACACAATTATAGATGAAATTTTGACTAATATAGAAAATTTTGATATTTTTATATACTTGCTTCAAATAATAGAAGACAAAAAAAATATTTAGAATAAGTTGAGAGATTTATTGATAGAAAAAAGATCAATTAGATGTAATAATAGAGCTTGTCTAAAAATAAAAATAGTAGACATTTTGTTGTGATACAGTATATTAGAAAATTATCAAATAGAAAAAGAATGAAAGAAAGTAGATGATATATTCTAAGGATTTTGATAAAGTATATTGTTTTAATTATAAATTATTAATATAAAGTTTAACAAACTAAAAATAAAAAAAAATCTCACTAAGCTTCAATTTCATGAAACTATTAAAGAACATATAATTAATACGAGTGCATCTAGAAATAATTATGTTAAAGTATAAATCAATTGATAAAGACTCAAGAACTAATTAAAAGTGAAAGGGAACATTGAAAAAAGTATTAACAAGAGTTGTTGTTGAAATGAAAAATATTATTAAAAATGATTTGACATTTCACACAATGGATGATAATTTTTTTTCAAAAAACAGTAGAAACCTTTTAAATTTAATTAAAATAATTTCAGAATTGATTCAATAATGTAAAAACATATTTGACACATTTAAAATGATGAAATTTATAATTATTGTCCTAGACATAATATATAAAATCAGTTGATTCATATGCTTACAGTTAAAATTAAAGATTCAATTATTAACTACGTTATACAATAAAAGAATATGAAGAAAAAAATAAAATACAAAAATTTAATTAACAACTTTGCATCTTAAAAAAATTTAAATAAAAAAATTTTACCACAATTATTGAAAAGCACAATTTTAAATTTTTGCCTAAGGCCTCGGATATATTAAATCTGGCCGGCAAATCCAGCAACCTTAAACCCACGATCACAAACTCATATATATCACTCAACCACACATTGATTATATGACGCAATTTTAACCTTAGAAGGTCTCCTTATTTTGTTCCATCATGTTCAATCCTACTTTCGCTGCTATGCTTTCATGGCTGTCTTTTCAGTCGAATTCGTACTCTCCACTAATAGATTCTATATTATCTCCGCCTATCTACTCGAAAATTAGATTTCTTTGTGAATTCTCCTTCTCAAATTTATCAGTCACATTGAGATAGGCTCCATTAGCTCCGCCTATAAAAGGATCCTACTTCTCCCCATTTGAATCACACCCAAAAAAAAAAAAAAAAAAAAAACAAGTTCTCAAGGAAAAAAAGGAAAGTCTAGTTCCACTTCACTTTAGCGCAAGATGAGTGGTTACGGTGGCCATGGCTATGGTGGCAGTGGAAACATTGGTGGCGGTAACGGCTATGGTGGCAATGGCTACGGAGGCCATGGCGGCGGCTGGGGTAGTGGCAATGGCTATGGTGGTAGTGGCTATGGTGGCCACAACAACCAGGGCGGTGGAAACGGATACGGTGGCAGTGGCTACGGTGGAGGAGCTGGCTGGTGCCACTGGGGTGGCGGTGGCAATGGCTATGGTGGCAACGGCTACGGTGGAAACAATAATGTGAACGGTGGCAATGGCTATGGTGGCCATGGTTATGGACGTTGAAGGTGTGAAAGAGGAAATATTAAAGGTGGCAATGCATTGGACAAACTTTTTACTACTTTTGATATTTCTATCACGTAATGTAAGACATGTTCCATCATGATATGTTATGCATGTATGTATGTCTCTATTGGCATCCATATATTGCCTAATAAATATGTTGTCATATTAAAAAAAAAAATCATGAAATAAATTCACCACTTAATTACTATTACTTTGAACTAATATAGATGAGGAGTTAATAATTGATATGTGAATTATTTTCTTTTCTTATTTTTAATTGGATTTCGATGGTAGTAAATTCGTCAATTTTCTTTTCGTTATGTTAGCAACGATTTCATTACCATTCAACTAAATGATGATTGACTAGGAATTATATATGTCTTTATAAACAAGGCATTAAGTCTCATAAGCAACATAGGCGTATAGGTGGGGTGTATTTTTTGTGGAATTTTTTGAGCCAAATTCCCAAGTGCTGGCAATTTTAATGGATATATTTCTCTCCATCAATGAACAATTGTTTCATTTCGGAATACTATACAAATTTACCTTAAGTCATATATATCCACAAGAAATGGGAGGTACATTGTTGGTTGGACAGAGGATATAAGTGCTTTCATTGAATAAAATACACAAGGAATAATATCAAAATATGAGTATAGCTTCTGGATATGATTATTTGGGGGTTATGTGCTATGAACTATTGTGTATTTAACTAACTAAATCACTGGCGAAAATGGGAAAAGTTAGATATGGTTTTATTATATGTTGAGTCGCTTTAATTGATAACCAAAATTTGCACAGAAATTTCTGTTGTAAATGCTTGAATTTCAACTTTATGGGTTTATGATTTTAATAAAATTTTTATTTTGTATTTTTCTTTTTTTGATTGATGTGAATGGAAATGTTGATATGAAATTCCAAATATCATGAATATTTATATAAATTTAACAAAAAATTAACAAGAAAACTATATAACTATAAGAGCCAAAATCTGGAGATGTGTTAATCTAATATATAAAAACTAAGCATAACTTAATTAATTATAGCAAAATTATTTTATTACACCAAAACACAAGAGACTCAAAGTAATTCATCTTACTTTCGAGCTCTTATCTTTTGTTCTATTCAATGGATTTTATTTCATTCAATGATTTACTACACTACACATAATAGTGGTTAATTTTGCGCATTTATCTTTGATCTTAATTTTTTTCTTTAATTTCATAAAGAAAATCTTAATCTTTTCGCATAACAAGTTTCAATAGCACCATAATTATACTTACTATACCAAACATTTTTTTTTTTTGGGTTTTTCCCATTTCAATATTGGAAACTGAACTCATGTTATTATTGATTATAACTTATATCCTTTTTTTGTGAATACTTTTTTATATTTATATTTTGAGGTGAAATTCTACAAATATATATATATATATTATTGTGTAAAATTTTAAATTATATATAAAATTTATTTATTAGTTATAGTGATTTCTAAAATAAAATTTAAAGCGATAAATAATTATATATATTAACAAATTAGCTAAATACTAATAATATTTACTGTATTTTAACTTCTAGAGCCGCAAGATATATAAGTGGAGAAAATATTACTATGTTTAGAATATATTTATTCTCTTATATCACTTGTGTTCAATCCTACTTTCGCTGCTATGCTTTCATGGCTGTCTAAACAGTCGCATTCGTCCATCTCCACTAATAGGTTCTTTATTATCTCCACCTATCTACTATAAAAGAATAAGATTCTTAGATTTCTTTATGAATTCTGTTTCTCAAACTTATCAATCACATTGGCATAGGCTCCATTAGCTCCTTCTATAAAAGGATCGCACTTCTCCCCATTTTAGTCACACACCAAAGAAAACCAAATACTTGTTAGTCTAGTTCAACATATAACTTTAGGGCAAAGATGAGTGGTTACGGTGGTAATGGCTATGGTGGGAGTGGAAACGTAGGTGGCGGCAATGGATACGGTGGCAATGGCTATGGTGGCGGAGGCAACTGGTGGAGTGGTGGTGGCAATGGCTATGGTGGTAGTGGCTACGGTGGCCACAACAACGCTGGTGGTGGAAACGGATATGGTGGCAGTGGCTACGGTGGAGCAGGTGGCTGGTGCCACGGGGGTGGTGGCAATGGCTATGGTGGCAGCGGCTATGGTGGAAACAATAATTGGAACGGTGGCAATGGCTATGGTGGCCACGGCTACGGAGGTTGAAGGTGTGAAAGAGGAAATATTGAAGGTGGCGATGCATTAGACAAACTTATCACTGCCTTTGATATTTCTATTATGTAATGCAAGATCTATTCTGTCATGATATGTTATGCATGTATGCGTGTCTCTATTGGCATCCAAATATTGCATAATTAATCTGTGTAATGTGAAAAAAAAAATATTATGAAATAAATTCACCACTTATTACTATTGTTTTGATATCCTTATTATCGATGAGGAATTAATGATTGATAATACGAATTATTTTCCTTTTTATTCTTTAGTTAGACTCCTACTAGAGTTAGAATTGATCATTTTCACTATATTAAAAATGATTTCAATATCATTTAATTAGAGGTGATAAATAAGTTGAATTAAATGGATTCGAATTGAGCTAAGTTTGTATTATATTTTTTTTAATCAAATCAAATTAAGGTCGGATCAAATTATTAAATCAAAATGTGAAAAAAAAAAATCAATTTTCAAGTTTGGATTGATTCAATTGAACTTCAGTAGGAGTTTGAATTCACCATTTTCATTATGCTAGAAATGATTATAATACAATTCAACTAAATGCGCATTGATTGGGAATTATGCCTTTATAAACAAGTTATAAAGGCATTATGTCTCATAATGTATTTTTGTGGAATTTTTTGAGCTCCAGTCCCAAGTACTGGGCCTGGGGGGCAATCTTATGGATATATTTCTTCCCATCATACCTTAAATCAAATATCCACAAGAAATGAGAGGTACATTGTTGGTTGGGCGGAGGATATAATTACTTTCATTAAGTTAAAATAGACAAGAACTAATATCAAAATCTATGATATAACTTATGGACATGGTTACTTTGGGGGTTATGTGCTATGAGGTCTTGTGTTTTGGCATAATTAACTAATTTAATTGAATCACCCTGGATAACGAGAAAATTTAGGTATGATTTTATTAGTTAACCAAAGTTTGCAAAGAAATTTCTATTGTGATGCTTGATTCAAGTTTTTAGGTTTATGATTCTAATAAAATTTTTATTTTGTATTTTTCTTTCTTTTTTTTTTTGATTAATGTAAATGAAAATTTTGATATGAAACTCATATTATTATAAATATTTCATATAAATTTGATTAAAAAATTAATTAAAAAACTATATAATTATAAGGGCCAAATTTAAAAAGGTATAAATGTCTCAACAAGACATAATTAGACACTAGACTATACAAACTATTATCCCTAGTTTCTCTATAGAAAGTTTTTTTATCTACCTGTTATTTAATGGGGATAAGGGTGCTAACAAACTAATGTTATGTTTATCTTGGTGTTATCATAGTGTTCTTGTATATCTAAAACAATCTGAGAACAATTTGTTCCTCACGAAACCATTGACTATGAGTTGTATTTGGGACACCATTTTCAAGTGAGATAGGAGGAGCAACTTATCTCACATCAAATCCCGTCTATCATTCTCATCTTGAAGTAGATTTTCATTTTGTAAGGGACAAAGTACACAAGGAACAATTGACTGTTAATTATTTGTCTACAAAAGCTCAAATAGCTGATTCATTAACAAAGCCATTGTCCAGACCATACTTTGAAGAACTCAGAAGCAAGTTGAGGATTCTGTCTAGAATTCCTGCAAATTGAGGGGGAATAATAAGGATAAGGGTGTTAACAAACTCATGTTATGTTTATTTTAGTGTTCTTGTATATCTAAAACACTCCATATTGTATATTATATATACTGTCAAATGAATACAAGAAATAGCTTCATTTGTCCAAGTATTGCGTTTATATTATTATTGATTATAACTTAGTTTTCTTTTTCTGAACAGTAGTGGAGCCAAGACCCTAAGTCAAGAGGTGCAAAAGTTTATATACTAATTCTTTTTTTAGGATACAATATACGATTCAATTAGATAGTTGATACATAAATATCAATATGCTTATTCTTTGAAAATATATTGATTATTATAAAATTAAGTATTTATATATTTTTTAAAAAAGTATTTATATTTTGGCTAAATGCTTATAGCATATATTTATTTATTCTTTAAGTATAAAATATATTTTTTAATTAATTAATTAGAGCTCATCTAAATTTATAATATTTTTAGCATCACTTAATTGTTCTCCAACTTTTTTTTAGGAGGAGCAAACGTTAAAAAATTATATAAATTTACTTACTATTACATACATCTTAAAAAGTTGAGGAGTGCAATTGCCCACCTCCAAGTGAATGTGGCTCCGCCACTAGGTGAATCTACGCTTTTCATTCACGTGTTTAAAGGTGGCAAACATATTGGGTCAGGTCATTTTGAGTTGTATTATTTTCGGTGGGGTCGGATTTGGGTCACATATTGATCATGCATGCAGAAATGATTTTAAGTTGATTTTGGGTTTACTCTTAAAATTAATATTTTGGGTCAGTTATTTGTTATTCAATTTTTAAATGTGCATTTGAATTTTTTTTTATCATTTATGTAATATTTTCTCATAATTTAAGAAAAAAAATAATAATTCTGTCTTAAAAATTATTTTTAGTCAAATTTTATATAAAACAAAACTTGATTAAAAAATTTATTTTTATTTAAATGCTTAATAGATTAAATATAATTAATTTTTGAAGCAAATCACTATATATAATGAAAACAAGCAATTGAATTAAGTCCATATAAAATTATATTCAAATCATATATCAAAATTTAAACTAATTTACAAACAAACATATAATATTTAATGATAAAAAATCACTAATTACAAAAAAATTTATGTATTTATAATAAAAATTTATGTCCTAAAATTAATTTTATCTTAATATGTGAGTTTATCGTGATAAAAATTAAATTTATCACAATTATTATAAAAATAAATAAACTTGTGATAAATTTCTTTTTATATATTAAATCATTTAAAAATTATGGTAAAAATTTAGTTTAATGACTTGAAAAATTCAAACTTTTATATAATTTTCAATCATATCTAAAGTTTCAAATTAAGTTAATTACACTCTAATTTGATGAATTGACTTTAATTATACCTCAAGTTAAAATTAAAATTTAGTAAAGTATACATTTAGATTCAGTTGACCATTATATTGTTTCAATTAGTTAACCTAAAATTAAATTTAGAGTTTAATTAATATGATACCTTTATTTTTATTCAATTTAATTTAATTTTATTGATTTGAATTTATTATGTACTTTTGTATGATGAATTCTAATTTTATATTTAAATTTAAAAATTAAAAATTAAAAATTAAAAATTAAAAATTTAGAAATTTAATTTATAATTCATAAAATCTCTTAATCTCTAATTTTTTTAAGAAAATTCTCTCAATCTTCTTAAAAATTTAATTTTTTATTTTAAATAATAAAATTTTTAAACTATTTAGGATAAAAACCTTTTAAGAAATATTTTAAAAATCAATTACATGAGATTAATTAAGATGATACTTTATTTCTATTCAATTTATCTCATTTTTGTTTAATTAAGTTTATTATATACTTTTGTATAATGAATTTTTCTAATTTTAAATTTATATTTTAAAAATAAAATTTTAAAATTTTAATTTATAATTCAAAAAATCAATTAAAAAAATTTCTCTCAATCTCTCGTAAAAAAACAAGCTATTTAAAATGAAAATTTTAAAAAAATTTAAAAAATTAATCACATGAGCTCGATTAAGATGACACTTTTATTTGTATTCAATTTAATCCTATTTTTTTGCTTAATTAAATTTATTGTATATACTTTTACATGTAGAAATTGAATTTTATATTTAAATCTGTAAAATTTTAAAATTTAAAGTTATAATTCATAAATCTCTCAATATCTCATCTAAAAAATTTTTTCCTTTCAATCTCTCTGTAAATTTTTAATTTTTATATTTAAATAATAAATTATTTAAATCATTTAAAATAAAAATTTTAAGAAATATTTAGAAACTAATTACAAGAACTTAATTAAAATAGTAATTTTTATTTTTTATTCAATTTTATAGCATTTTTATTTAATTAAATTTATTATATATTTTTATATTATAATTTTGTATTTAAATTAAAATTTTTGAAATTTAAATTTATAATTTATAACTCTCTCAATCTCTCATTTAAAAAATTTCTTTCTATCTCTCATTAAAAATTAATTTATATATTTTAAATAATAAATTATTTAAATCATTTAAACTAAAACTTCTAACAAATATTTAAAAAATCAATTACATGATATGAACTTGAACATTCTCCAAAAAATATGAAATAAAATTAATGATATGAAATAAAATTAATTTATATATAAAATAAAATTTTATAATTAAAAATATGAAATTAATTATTTATCAACTAAAATAATTTTTTTATATTTTTGTGAAAAATTATTTAAATTGGGTAAAAATAAAAATATTACTTTAGTAAAATTTGAACTAAAATTTGAATCTAGTTGAACTAATTGAAAAGATAAAAGGATGAATTGAGTCTAAATATATACTTTACTAAATGCTAATTTTGACTTGGAGTACAATTAAAAAATCAATTCATCAAATTAGAGTGTAATTGACTTAATTAGAACTTTTGAATACAATTGAAAATTTGCGAAAAGATATGAGCATTTTGAGTCGTTGAGCCCAAAAATTTTAATTCAAAAATTTTATTATAACAAATGACCATCCAAGACAAATTATGATATAAACTCTTTTATCATAATATTTTGTCACAATATATTGGTGTCAAATTTGTATTGCCCATCAAATTAAATATAAGAAGTGATGTTGTCATTATAATATTTTATAATTGTGTTAAATAATTTTATAAAAATGATATAATTATTTTATCACAATAAATAGCTTTTATTCTTACTAAATAACTTGTTATTATAAATAAAAAAAATGTAATTTAGGCTCATAAAAAGACACAGTAAAATTAGTAAATTTATTAAAAATATAAAAATATCAATATCTTTTAAAAAAAATTTGAATTTAAATTTTATTAAATAATTTAATATTTTTTAAAATAAATTTCTTTTTTATTTTAACTATTCTACTTTATATATATATATATATATTAATAAAATTTATTTTTTTCTATTGCCATTGAATCAAATTGATCGAGTCACAGATTGATCCATTCGGATCAGTTTTAATCTCACTCTAAAATTTTCGAATCATTTTAGTTTTAAATCGAATTCAAATAACATTTTTCGAGTGATTTAGATAAGATTTTCAAATCGGATGAAAAACAGCCACCTGTACGTATATTGATTTTTAGACCAGCAAGATACATAGATGGTGAAATGTTTGTTTAAAATCTATTTATTCTCTGACGTCACTTTGCTTTATTTCACATACGTAAGTAGAATTAATATATGCTTTTAAGGATAAACATTAGCAAAATAACAAAATAAAATAGTGGCGTGGTTCGTCCAAAAAGTAACGTTACCCAATTGGCTTCCAATGAATTGTTTGTCCTAATCTAAATTAAAATAACTCTGTTTAGCCCTCAAATTTATATATATATTTTTTGGTGTAACAGTGGGGCCTTCAAAATTTTATTTATTATTTTGGTTTGATGTTCCCTCGTTAGTGTTGAGCGATTGAGTATTCAAATATTTGATAAATATCAGCGTTTGACATTTAAATTTTAAAATGAGCGTTCAATATTTGAAAAATATTACTAAATTTTGAAAGCTAATTTTTTCAACATTTAAAGTATAAAAATTGATATTGGAATCCTTTTTCTAGCATTAGTCTTATATTTATCATTATTTACTATTATATAAATTTGTATTATATATAAAATTAATTAAAATATAAAAATTAATTATTTTTTTTTCATTTTATAATATAATTGCATATTCAATCAGTAAATTATCAAACACTTTATATTTGACCACTGATCATTGATTAATAGCTTTTGATCTCTAACTACTAACTGTTACCGTTAAACCAAACAAACTCTTAATCAAACTAAAACTTATTTTTTTAAAACTCAAATGATCACAAACATCTAAATTTTAACTTTATTAGACATATTTTTTAGCCACAAATAAAAAGAATATTACATTTTTTATTTTCAATAATATAACATATTTTATCTTTGGAACAATTAAAAAACCAAAAAAAAAAAAAGGCTTTTAGCTTCACTTCTGGAAGTATGCTTTCTATAGGAACTTTTATAATAAAAATAAAAATTTTAAAGAGGAAAAAACAAAAAAATTACGTTGTCTAGGAGAAAATAATACTTATTATACTTATTTCATTAATTTTAACAATAAATTTGTTCATTTATAGACTTACTATGAACCAAAAATCCTAAATTCACTCAATAACTATTAGATTTTATTTTATTATTTTGTTCACTTTTTACTAACTAAAAATTAGAAAACAAAGAAAAATTAAATACTAATTTAATATTTTATTCAATTTTTTTTAACACTACTCCCTCACACATGATAACAAGGGTAAGCACTACTTAATTTGGTTAGTGAAAATTAAACTATTTTATCAGTTCTAATGGATTTACTATTTGTTTTGATTCGGTTCATAAATTAACCGATTTATGGAATCTGTATGACATGATTTTTAACTTCCCCTCTTGCTTTAGATGCTTTTTTTCTTTTTTGTTAAAAAAAATATTCTCCCATTTACTCTTTCAAATTTTCCACTAATAGATTCTTATCTCCACTCATCCACCTATTTTAGTGGCTTATCTCCTTCAGGTATAGATTCTTGGATTTCCCATATGAATTCTGCTTCTCAAATTCATGACTCACATTAGCAGATGCTCTATTTTGCTCCGCCTATAAAAGAGCTCCACTCCTCTCCATTTGAATCACACACCCAAAAAACCAAAAACTCAAGCAAAAAACTTGTCAGTCTACTTTAGGGCAAGATGAGTGGGTACGGTGGCAATGGCTATGGTGGGAGTGGAAACGTTGGAGGCGGCAACGGGTATGGTGGCAATGGCTACGGAGGCCATGGCAATGGCTGGGGTGGCGGCAATGGTTATGGTGGTAGCGGGTATGGTGGCAACAACAACACTGGTGGTGGAAATGGATATGGTGGGAATGGCAGCGGTGGCGGCGGCAGAAGGTGTATCATTTGGGGTGGTGGTGGCGGCAATGGCTATGGTGGCAACGGATACGGTGGAAACAATAGTTGGAACGGTGGAAATGGCTATGGTGGCCATGGCTATGGAGGCAGACGCTGATGGTATGGAAGAGAAAATGTTAAAGGTGGCAGCACATTAAGGCAAACCCTTTACTACCTTTGACATTTCTATCATGGAAGGAAAACATTTTCTGTTATGCAATTGTGGATGTCCCTATTGGCGTCCATTTTGCTTAACCAGTCCTGTTGTTATTATAATATGAAAAAATATATGGAATAATAAATTCAAATCCTAAGTAATTACTATTATCTATATATCCCTAATCGATTATGGATGATGAGTTACTCTTTTGTAGTAAAATGCTATATATTGTCTAGGATTAGTAGGCTAATATTTTATAAATTCAACCCCTTGATAATGGGATTTTGATAAATAAAATTACCCATTATAAAAAATGTTATATCTGTTATATTAAGCGTAATATCTTAATTATGCATATATCAAGTCAAGGAAGAAAAATTGCAAAGGCAAAAAACTATTTATAACTAGTTAATTGCTGGTCTATTTATTATAAGGAAAGTTAACTAAAAATTTATAACTTTCAATTGAAATCTTTAAGTAGATTTAATTGAAAACAAGTGTAAAATTTAAAATAAAATTGTGCTTTTTTTTTTAATTATTTAACTCCTTAATAAAAAGAAAGTAATTTAGTAAAATGAGAGACAACGTGTATAACTTTTTTACAAAAGTTGAAGAAATTATCTAAAATACTTTATAATTATTTTCTTAAATAGATTTATTTAATATGATAAAAGTATTTATGTTAATAAATTTATAAATAATATGATATTTTACACTATATTTCCTTGAAAATTAATAAATATATAGCAAATTAATGTGCTTTTTAATAAAAAAAAATTATGCCAGCCAAACACAAATTTTACTTCCATGAAATGACTTGCTGAAAAAATATCAATTTTTTAAAAAGTTAATAACTATTCTCAATTTTTGTTTGTAAATAATATTTCATCTATGCAATGGACGTGTCAAAGTAAACACTGATGCTGCTATGGTGGCAGAAACAAATTGTGCAAGTTTGGTGGTTGCTATCCGAGATGAAGCTGGTGCTGTAATGGTTTTTGTCGCAAAGAAGATCATGGGTTGTAACAACGTTGAGACAGCTGAATCAGTATCCTTGGCCTGGGATTGTTGCTTCGGTGAAGTGGAGATGGTATCAGACTCTTTGGTGGTGATAACTAAGCTTAAATCTCGTCTGTTTGGTATAAATATGGAGTCCCTGATATATGAGCATATTAGAGCCACTTGCGATGGATTTAGTTACGTGTCTTTTAGCCATGTAAAGAGATCTTGTAACGTGGCTGCTCATTGTGCAGCTCAAGATGCTCTGACCTATTGGGAGGTGCCTGCTTACCTTTGGGATGTATTATCTTCGGATTTTTCTCCTTAATGATATTCCCATTTCCAATTGTAAATGATTTTCATTTTAGTGATAAAAGGGTGGTACCTCAAAATTAAGAGATTTTGAAATCACTTTTCATTTATAATAGAATTTATAATCTCTCCTTCTTTATTAATAATTAATCTTATAATTAGTCTACCGTGACTTTTACGAAAATATTTAATAACACGATATCGCTAAAAAAATAAATATTTTCATTTTCAATTGATTTATTAAAAAAAAATCCCATACGTGATATATTTTATAACTAACCTATCATAACTTTTATGAAAATATCTAATCACCCGATATCGCTAAAAAAACAAATATTTCCATTTCCAATTGGTTTATTAAAAGAAAATCCATACGCGATATATTAATACTAACAGAACACAATAACTCGTAAATACTACAACAAACAAATCTCAACAATCCCGAGTGTTGTTCCTATTGAATATAAATATTCCGGTTAATTCTGCTTAATGTTACTTGATCTGTTTAACAATTTTTATTAAATTTATTTATTTATTTATTTGTTTGTTTGTTTCATAAAAGACATTTAATTTTAAAAAAACTTCAAAAAAGTTATATTGCATAAAATCTAACAACTTAAGAAAAATTTCATGCGACTTAATTTATTCTTTTTCACATTTAAAATTAAAAATTAATTATATATTATTTTATGTTAACTCTTATTGCAATTCACTTATTTGAGTATTGTAAGAGTATGATAAATGAAAGAATATGTATGCGCATGTGAAAGGTAAACTCCTTAATTATTTAAGGTGCAAAAAATAAAATGAACCACATGAAATTTTTTAATAAAAAAAATACTCGAACTTATATTATGCAGACTTTCACCCAAGTTTTAAAAAATAAAATGTTTTTTTTGTATATTAAAAACCGACTCACTTTAAATAAAAATGACCCAAATAATCCAGTGAGAACCAATCGGTTGATCCATTCACAAGTAATCTTCTGTTTACATTGCAATTGACGATGACTTAAAAGTATTGCATTTTAATAATTTCTTTCTTTTTAGTGACGATGACGTGAATAATAACATTATTGTTGGCATTAATTATTTACATAAAGCGAATTAAATAAATACAAAAAGTTGATAAAACAAATGAAAAGTGTACCACACTGATTCTTACCACTTGTCATATGCTGCTTTTTTAATTTCTTTTTATTTATTTACTTTGAATGAGTTTTATATTTTATAATTTTAAAAATAATTTCAGTACCAATAAATTAAAATTTTAAATAATAATCTTCAACATGTATGATCAACATCTTCAGGCAACTCATGCAGTCGCTATTTTTGTTTTTAGGTTTATATCGTAAATGGCTTTTTTAATTTTATTTATTATGTTTTTTTTTTTATGTTTGTTTGAATAAATTTATTTATCTTGAAATTTAATAAATTTATAAAAATTATTTTTTATAATTTTTAATAAATTTAAACTTAAAAGATAAAAAAAATAAACATGTTATTTTGCCTTTTAAGCCAGTATTGATTACTATCACTATTGTCTGTGTTCATCCTAAGTCATTATTTTATTCTCCTGCATAATCTTTTATTTTTTTATTTTTTTATTTTTTTTGCGTTCACCTATATCAGTGGAATCAAAATACAATATTGATAGGTGATGTGTTTCGGTAATGTTGCGTCTGCTAGTATTTTTTATTTTTCTAAATTTAATATATAGTTTTTGTATTTATCATTCACTTATTGTATATAGTTAATTGATTTTTATATTCACTTTATTTATATTATCTAATTACATAAATTAATTGAAATAATTAAATACAATTCTGGTAATAATAATAATATTATATTTACCATTCATATGTAAAGTATATAATATTACACAAACTATTAATTTTATATATCATATTATTAATTTTATATATTTTATTAAATCATTTTTAATTATAAAAAATAAAAATATTCATAAAATATAGTGTGAGGCTTTGATGCACGAAACTCTTGAAGGGAAGTGTTTTCACATTTCGGAAACTTTTTTTTTTTAGAAAATTCACTAAAATTTGTCCTAAATATGTTGAACTCATTTCTACAATTTTGAAAAATTAAAAAATGAGTTTTCATTTTGAAAATATGTTTTTTTCTATTATTAATTTTAGTTATAAAACTTATAGATAATTAGTATATATATTTTAAATATTTGGTTGATTATTATGGTTTCATTTATTTTTTTATAATTAATATTTATTTAAAAAATTATCTTTATATTATTTTTTGTATTATCTCATAATTAGATATTTTAATATTTATTATAAATTTATATATATATATATATATATATATATATATTTATAAGTATGTTTCTATATTTTTTTTATATTTGTACCTTTTTTCATATTTTAAAACATCTATTTTCCGTATTTTTTTCATTTTCGCGTCAGTTGCAAGGAGATATTGCGCCACAACACATTTTTCACGAGAATATATGCTTTTCGTGATCCAAAATAAAA
>CATIWR010455973.1:0-44796 GCA_949677035.1 Omphalea diandra | reverse complement strand
TTTTCTGTTTGGGAAGCCCATAGAAACAAAGGGTATGAAGGAAGAGCTGCTGAAAGACAAAGGTTATGCAACTGAGCTCTACTTGCAGATAAAATCAGAGGTTGAACGCAATATAGACTACTTGTTGAAGAAGCGAGAGGTGGATCCTTATAGGAATATCGTTGATAGGACACTGCATCATGCACTATATTCTCCTGCGCATGAAGTTCCAGCATTTGATCCTTGAAAACTGTTTAGACCAAGGCAGTAATTGGTTTTCTAGAAACCATACGATCATTCATCCGTTGAAAGTGAACTGTGTACAAGTCTATGTAATTACTGTATGATTCTGATAGTCAAGAGGAAGGAATTTGCTCAAACATTACATTGATGAAAAGAAAAATTGTACTAACGCAAACATCAAATATGTGCATAGATGATGGTCACCAATAACAGTGGTATGCTTCTGGGAAACATTATAACAGATCACTCACAGGTGGTTTTCCAGAGAGATGCTGGTGAGATATGAGGAAAAACACCAAAAGAGGAGATTTGTATGGGAAGAGTATTTGGGGAATGATGAAGTCTTGAACCTTCTTGTAATGTTTATCTGAAGCTTCAAACATTCAGTTGTCTGTTTGTTTCCAGTCTCCTGTTCTATTCGTCTGAAATCAGAAAACGTGAGAAATGGGTAGCAAGAAATATTAGATGTCCAAGACCAATTATGGTTGAGTGGTAGAACAAATTTTTCCTCTTTCACCATTAGTATGTACTCTTATCACAAATTTCTTGTTGTGTCTTGTATTAAAAAAATAAGAAAAAAGCTCCTAAAATAAATAGAAATTATCTTAAACATTCACCACAAAATTGGTGTAAAACATAAGAACTGTAACGGTATCGCCACCGCCTATCATCCCTCCCTTCTTGGCACCAGACATGATGACCTCGGTTCGAGTTGGATCCTTTCTTCTCAACCCTCTTGTACCTAACTGCAAAACGACCCAATGGAGAATAGTCAGAGAAGTTCTCAACCACCATAAGCTTGGTCGAAATCATCTTCACGTATCCAACATCATCATTCTTCAAGAATTTGGGCTCCTTCTCAAGCTCATTGCCAAATCGGTGATCAATCTTAGTCAGGATTTCAACAAACTTCACAGCAATGTGAGACGTGTGTAGTCCAGCACTGACGCATATCCATTTCCGAAGTGGCCAGGGTTCGTGATAATAACCTATGATGAGAAGTTGGCAGCCTCTTTGGCCGTATGAGGTGCTTTTTTTTTTTTAATATCAAAATATGAGATGCTTCAATGAAAAAAAAAAATGACAAGGAAATGAAGTGGAGAAGATTAGGGATGAGGGTATTTTGGAAACGTTGATTAACTGAAATATGTATTTTATTGAGAGGAACTAACTATTTTGCTTAACGGAATCGAATGTAAAGGATATTTTGAGGATGAAATTATAAATTAGATCAAAATTGAAAGATTAAATAGTAGTTTTCCGATTTTCTTTTTGGTTGGTTTGGTTCGAAGGGAAAAGAAAGTCAATTTAAACTAACAATCATCTGCATTACCAGACACACTCCACACTTGAGTATTCTGTCCAATGATGGCCCATAGAAAATGCTCTGTGACGTGCCTTTCTCAGTTACGATTCACATGTGAACATTTCTTGCATGTTGGTGAAAATGGGATGATGATTTTTGTTGAATGGAGACCATAGCAGGACGAATTCAGTGGTCTTGAAAATGATGGAGGTCACAGTCTAGAATAAGTAGAACATGATTCTATAAACTTTTATTCAATGGTTAGATGTGAAAAGGGTTCAACTCAAGATTTGGTTGCAGGAGGAACAGGCAGCGCAACTTCATATTTATGGCAAGGTGAAGTAACATTTACAACACGAAAGTCGGGAATGAATTAAATTGTGTTCTGCAAAGTCCTGAATGATTCCCAAGCCCAAAAAAAAAAACATTATGCTGTCTTGAGTCTGGATATTTCAATTGAAGTGTCCAGCGCGAGCCAATCTTCTCGTTTGTCTGGAACCTATTTATTGATAACTAGGTGTCAGTATATGAAGAGTTACCTATACTTAGAAAGCCGGAATCGACATTCAACAAGCTTTTGCCTCATTGAAATGCTGTTATTTTCTGATTCTTCCCCATGCTAATTAAATGGCTTACCTTCAAGTTATCTCTTAGGTAGTTAAAGGTTGATTCTCTTTCCCTTTGGTTTGCTCCTTTATGCCTCTAGTGGGCACCATTCTGCACTCTGAAGCCACCAAAATGAATTTGCCAACTCAATGAAAGCATTAAAGGTCATTGTCCATGAACCTACAGAATATGATGCTATCCAGAACTTCAAGGGAATCGTGAAGTGCAGAGCAGAATACAGAATTAGATCCTTGTGCGCACGATAGAGTTGAATCTTACATCACATCCCTTTAGGGTCGGAGAAAATTTTTTTATATTAGTGTGAGTACTAGCATCTTTCATAAGCAAGAAAAAGGAAGTGCTAGATTGCTTCAGAGGAGAAAGGCCAAGTGATGGACGGGTATAATTTCCCACTCAGAAGCTCTTCAGCCTATAGTAACCCAAGAACTGATGATTGGAGCAAATCAAGCTATGCCTCTGATCACGTGTGCCGGCCAGTCATCATTGATGCGGAGGGGAGGAAAAGGCCAATTGTTTCCTTCAGTCCACTCCAGAACTCAGACTACATTGTTACAAGAACTGAAACAGTTGTACAAGAGTGTGTTCCGTCATCTTTCTCCTCAGAACACAAGCATAGCTCTTGCAGGTTGCCTGATCAACTAGAGGTTTATGGAGTTGTAGAAGAAAGGTGGTATAGCCCTTCAAGTGCAGTTCAGGGTCGCCCGCCGAAGGTTGAAGAATTCATCACAAAAGTACAGACTGAAGCTAGCAGACCTCAATTTGCCCCTCTGAGTCCAACAGATTGGCACCAGACCACCAAATCCACAGGCTTTCCTGCCGATACTGGTGGCTATGGTTGTCAATTCAACAATACTGGTGGCTATGGTTGTGAATTCAATGACTATAGCGACAAAGAATCACAGAAGCCTAGTGTCAATGCATTTCGAAATGGCAACTATGGTGATTACTTAAGCAAGAAGGGCAGCGCCATGGAGCCAGCCATAGTAACCAATGGTGGATGGACCAAGCCTAGTAATACAGCATGTGGTACAACACCCAATTCCACCCTCTCCAAACCAACAAGTGATATTAGCACAGCTACAGAATACTTCAAGGAGCCTGTCAAACCTTCTGCCACTACTGCTCCACGTTCCCGGTATTCAGAACCAGCCCTTACACAAACCATTAACAGGAACAGGGAAACTACTCCAATGGAGCCAACCATGATCACCCATGGCGGTTGGGTCAGGCCAAGTCCTACAACATGGGCTTCACCACCTGACTCCAACCTCTCCAAACCAACAAGTGATATCAATACGACCATGGGGATTCTGAAAGAAGCTGCTAAGCCTGCTCCAAAATCCCAATATGCTGAACCAGGCTTTACAGAAACCATTGACAGCAAGGAAGCAGCAAAGAGATATGGAAAATTCAGTAATTCATCCAGGCCATATTATACACCAGAAGATAATTATACAACAACGATTGACAGCAGGGAGGCTGCAAGGAAATATGGGGGAACAAGAGTGTGAAATCAGTATCAAGAGGGTATTGCTTCTTCAAATTATCTTAATGCAGTGTAATTACCTACATCCAACTAATTAAATAAACTTCCTGAAATCACTAATTAAATAAGCTTTCTAAGCAATTCCAGTAAATTACTAGGAATACCTGCTTGATGATTGTTATTTTGATTCTTCCCTTCCTTATGCCTCCTGTACCCATCTTCGATAGCCATTGTTTTGCACTTCAAGATCCGCATAAGTATCTCAAATTAGCTCTGTTTTGTTGCTTAATGTACCATTCAAACTTGGTATCTTCCCCAAGAAGAAAAGGAAAGGCAACCCATCTGCAATTATCAATCATAATTTATACCATGGAGCATAATTATTAATACAATTTCTGCTCCAATAGAAAAGTAAACCAGAGCATATTCTTTTCTTACCAAGGTCATTTTCTTCTTTCCACCTTTCATGCCATTTATCCACAGCACTTATGCTACATTTTCGTAGCATGAAAAAAAAAATGAAACATATGTATATAAACTAGAATAAACCCTATAAACTGGGCAATGTCAAAGTATATCAAGGAACATAAAAGCAAAGTAATGTACTTCTTGAGTAGAAAGAGGAGATGTACTGGATTATAATGGCAGCATAAACCTGGAATTATGCCACTGGGAGTTTGGATCATAAATAAACTGCTTGTTTTATGTTGCAGTCAAATCAATTAAATGGGAACTACACATCTCAAAGTTCTGTCTATTGTTCGAATAAGTGGTAGTGCCATCTCAAATTATCCCTACCAAATCTTGATATTTCTTGATGGATCAAATAGACATAATTGCAGAGGAAAAAAGCATCCTCTATAACCCTGTAGAGCTCCATATGCTCATTACTAAAAGGTTGGTACCACGAAGACGTATTTTGCTCTGTTTCTTCACAGTTCAGTTGCCTATCTTCTTTTTTATGTTCATACACAAGATGGATACCAAACCTTTTAACCTGATAACCAGTTGACATAACCACTGAAACATTCAGCTGATCCCCACCCTCCAATTGATCCCCCAACTTCCAGTGGCTTAACCATAACATACTCTCTTCTGTTTCAGGAATTGCATAAAATATTGGGCTATATGTCCATTTTAGATCCTGGGCTTTATTCCAGACCTTGATGTAATGATGATCACCAAATCCATTTCTTAGATTATTGCAAGTATACACAATGCACATATTTAAACCAAGGATCTTATAACCATGAGGCAGAGGCACACTAAAAGATATAGATGTTCCCTCATTCTGAAGATTGTACCAGCCTGGAACATCATTCCCTGGAAGAAATATACTACAAATGCCACATTCATGTAAAACCTGTGAAATGGAATTATGAGTTACAAAATGGATAAGGTCAGGCAAGACATGCACCAATATTTCAAAGAATAGATCATTGAAAATAGAAGAGGATGTTAAAAAAGAACCTGGATGGGAGTTATTCTTGGTGTCATAGTCATGACACTTGACATTTCAACTTTAATGCTTTCCACAGATTCCAACTCGGACAAGTGCAGCATTTTGGATATTTCCATGTCAGGATTGCTCATTGGCTCTAACTTGAACAAGCCTTGGATCTCAACTAATTGTTGGCAACCAGAGAGGTTTAACATGAGTGATTTCATCAAGTTTGGTAGATTAGTAATTCTTTGCAATGATGTGCATTTTTTTGCACTCAATTCCTTTAAACTTAATGGAAGTTCAGAAAGTGATTGGAGACTCTTGCAGTGATCTAATATAAGGGACTCAAGCTTAGTAAGGCAGCTGACGGTTTGTGGTAGGCTTGAAATTGAGTTTCCACTTAAATTCAAATATTTTAAGGAGGGAATGCTACTGAGGTCAACAGCAATATCTGATAGATTGCAATAAGCGAGACTTAGGCATTCTAAAGACTGAGGTAGAAAAGTCAATGATAAAGATGACACCATGCCTCGCCTTTCCAATAACCAGGCCCAGAAATTTGAATACCAAGATGCAGTTGCAGAAAATACCGTACCATCTCCATGAAGCACCTTCAGAGATTCCATTTGTTGAAGCTCACTAGGCGGCTCAAGTTTTGAGCAACCAGAAAGAATAAGTTTTTCAAGTGATGTCAACATAATAATTTCTCTTGGAAGCTTCCTGAGCATTTTGCAATCTTTCAAGGTCAAGAACACAAGTCTCTTCAGGTATCCAATAGATTCATGAAGCTCAACCAAACTTATGCAACCTTTCAGCTTCAATATTTCAACATTAGGTAGCCCAGAAAAATCAGGAGTGCTGATAAGACCATGGGAATGGCTAAGATCAAGGATTTTCAATTGAACAAGAATCTGTTCAAAAAGACATTAGTCAGTCTTTGTCAAGCATAGTCGAATATATATCCAAGAAAAAGAGTAAAACTGATACCCTGGTTCCATTCCAAACATGTTTTAGACTGCTGCAGCGCATGTCAAGAACAACAAGTTTGCTTAAGTATAAGTTGGATGGTAGAGATTTCAAAGGGCTTCCATGCCAACGCAACCATATTAAACTTTTAGGAAAATCTTCGTATGATCCATTGAGTTTTACATAGCTAAGATCAAGCAGTTTCAATTTGCGCATCTTTGCAAATGCTTTTGTGTCAAAAACCACTTCATTTGAGATGGGAAATGAAGTTGTTAGGCCAACCTCTACAGTTTTCCAGAAGAAAAAGCCAAGACGGGGTCGTTTGGGCCTGGATTTGGAAATCAGGCCTTCACAATTTCGCCGTTTTACACAATTTATACAAGAAATTGCGTGCTGTTGGTCTTCCATTATTGTATGCAGGTTGATGATGAGGCCTTTAATTGCTTCTGTGCCCTGATTTAAAACAAAATCAAATGAAAAAAGAATGAGGAAAAAAAAATTATAAGCATCTTCATGTTAGGATTCTGCAAAAATTTAAGCACAAACATCCATAAGAAGTATTTACATACTATATTTTCTGTCAAGACAGTGAATGCATCCTCATGATGCCATAGTCGGCTACGTTTCCCTGGGTTATCAGGTGATTCTTGACGGACAATTTCCCTTCCCATTTTTCTAAGCAAAGGATGAATCATCAGTTTGCCATTTTCATTGATAGTAATAAGATGTCGGTCAATGAGATTTTGAATTCCAACTTTTGTGTAGAAGTCACAACCATCTAGTATTTTAACTACATAATCCTCATTGCTTCCAGTAAAGAAACAAACCATGTCAAGAAATAAATTTTTGTCATGATCATCTTGCAAAGAATCATAGCTTATTTGGAGAATCTTTTGAATTTTACTATCAGGAATTGCTTCAAACTTCTCTAATGCATTTTCCCATTCATCTGCAATTTTGACAGATAGAGAAGAACCCAAAACTTGAAGAGCTAATGGAATTCCAAAACAAAGCTTTATTGCTTTGTCTGACTGCTCTTTATAACCATCAATAGGATAGTTTTGTCCAAATGCATGCCAACTGAAGAGCTGAAGTGACTCATTATCATCCAACTCCTTAACTCTAAACTTCTTGCAATTTGCATTAGCACCAAAAAGACGCTCATGTCTTGTAGTAATAATGATTTTACTTCCCTGATAAAGACAATTCTGTGTTCCAATAATTGCATCTAATTGTTCCAATTGATCCACATCATCAAGAACAATAAGAACTCTTTTGCAGCTTATTGCATCTTTGATCATTATGACCCCTTCATCTACACTTTTTATCTTGTTTGTCCTTCCATTTAGAAATTTTTCAATAAGTTGCTGTTGCAAGAGAATTAAACTATCAGATTGTTCACAAGCTTCTCTTACATTTGCAAGAAAGCAACTCCCTTCAAATCTATCTAAATTTAGGTTATAAACTGCCTTAACGATTGTTGTCTTCCCAACACCACCTATCCCATAGATTATTGCTATGGCAGGATTGTTTGACCCATCTTGTAACCACAAATTAATATCTTCCATACGAGAATCAATTCCAACTAAATAGGAGGGAGCATGCAAAAGTACCAATCGATTCAGTCTTTTTCCAACCTTTTTAACAATGTCTTGAATAAATTCTGCCTCATGCCTAGAAATCAAAATTTGAAAAAAAAAAAAACAATAAGATTGCAGTAATACACTAAATAGCAGAATTTCAATCACCTGGATTAGCATTTGTCATGTTGAATATGTCTTTCAGAAGGAGTTTGGTTTTCTTTGGGGGAAAAAAAAAAACTAAAATCAAACCGGAAACAACTTAAAATCGCCTTACTCTTGTCCAAATTCCTATCATTTTTCAACTTCTGATACCCCATATATTTTAGAAAACTATGTTCTTGAAACTACTGGATTCTATAGTTTAGTGGAAGAACCTTTTTCTTTTTCTTTTTCTTTTTTTTTTTGGAAATTACCTCTCTTGCAGGTCCATTCCACTCAAATCTGTAATTTCTCGAAGTACTGCCCTCCACTTTTCCACCCTTTCCAGCTGCCCCTTAAAGAGCTCTTCATGTCTTACAAATGCTTCTGCATAACTCCCAGTCTGTTCCCAGACTTGTGATGGATCTGCATCATAGAAAACTGGCACAACAATGAGTTCACCAGTTCTCTTTAGTTCCATTACCTTCACAAGTTCATCAAGACACCATATTGAAGATGCATAGTTTTTTGAGAACACAACTATACATAATCTCGACTCGTGCATTGCTTTTTCAACTTCTGCATCAACATCCTCTCCTCTCTCGATTCCATCATCATCTCTGAATGTGTGAAATCCTGCTTGCTCCAAAGCTGCATAAAGGTGATCGCTAAAATTCTTGCCAGTGTCATCACCTTTAAAGCTTAAGAAGACATGATAAGTGTATTGCGAATATCCTGTATCAGCCATTCAAGACACTATTCCCAAATGCTTTCAAGATGTGGATGGATGAGGATTGAGGAGCAATGAAGCTAGACAAACCAAATGCTATCAACAAAGAAAATCCCGAAAAGGGACAGATCAGGCTAAGGAAAATAATGAGGGTCCAATAATCAAAATTCAAGAATATAACAGGTAAAAAAACCATGAGAAAATATTATTATCAATTTGAAGTTGTCCCTGTATGTTCAGTAATCAATAATCACAACTGCTATGCCCAACCAGTTATGATTTAAGCATTTGCCTACTAAGGATTGGATATCATAGAGTGATTGTAATGCATATGAAAACAACGAATTAATAGCGGCACTGCACTGCACTATACAAAACCCAAGAACCGAATAAAGCCTTATATGTCTGTATGCCAAGACATGGCTAACGGATAAAGCAAACGCAAGGAATACAAACAAAGAAAAAGTTTAGAAATTGTTTATTAATACCTCATCATCTGTTGATTGGTGAAAGATAGACTTTTTACTCCAGTAAAATCATTTGATAATTTTCTAAGCCTAAAATCGTAGTCAGCAATTCATTGCTGTTAACTAATGTTAACACAACAAATAAACGCAAGTTGGTTAAAATCCAAGAATTATATAACAGTAAAAAACAATTCTTTAATGCAATCCACAAAAAGAAAAAGCAAAAAGGAGAATAGAGAAATAACATTTCTACAATATTAAGAAACAATACAGAGAGCCGAAATCTGAGTAAAGTGGTACCTGAACAGAGTTTAATTGAGATAATAATAGGGTCTTACTTGACTCTAGAGAGAGCTTCAATCAAACGCATCATTGAAACCTGAACAGCTTCGCATACATATAGATACCATTTTTTTCTTTTTTTTATTATTTTTTTTTGTGCCACTGAAAAAATGTCTTTTAAATGAGTATAAGCTGTCGAGGTTTCCAACGTCAACGGCTTTCGGGCAAGAGGAACACGACGGTGCACGCTTTCTCCTTCTAGTAGGCCCCACACGGAAATTCTTTTTCTTTACTGTTTCTATAATTAAGACGGGACATAAAGAAACGTAATCGCTAACGCACCATTTTTTTTATCTTAATCAGTCCAATTCTCCCGCCAAGGCAAGGGCCAAACATCCGACGGACGGACAGAGCAATTGGAGCATTCGAGCAAATAAGGGCACCTAAGCTGTTAATACGACGTGTTTAGATTCTGTTAACTATAACCATGCTTCTATTTTTCTTTATAAAGATTTTCAATTAACCCTACCTCATTTGAGTCTGATACACCTGCTTCAATTAAGAGATTTGAGGGGAAAAAAACACAATAGATTATTGCAATAGATTATTGAGTTTGTTTCAGCGAGCTAAGTGTCAGTAAAAATAGTTAATTGAAAAAATGGAGGACCAATATTGAGCTCTGCGTAACGTGTATTGCTTTCCAAATACAACATTGAAAGGAAAATCTAGAGCAGACACCGCCCCTCTCCTCAACTACCACAGCAATGTCATACTTGTAACACATATATGAATAAAAATCTAATATATGCCTTGGAACAAGAGAGATTGATTCTCCTAGAATTTCTTTAAAATATAACTTCGGTTTTGCTGGTATATGACGGACAATACTTCACCAAAGATGAATAACATAACAGTGACAGACAAGAAATTTGCTCCACAACTTCCCCGGCTGTCCTAAGTGCCATCGTCTCTCTTTCCAAGACATTCGATTTAGAATTATTGTTCGGTGAAACTCCGTCCTGTTCAATCCCTTCAGCATGGGAGTTCTAATGTCAGCATCGGAGTTTGAACACATGAATCAATCTCCTAAGTCAACCACAGAACTTTTTGCAGCTGTAAACACAAAAAATGCCAAGTTTCAGTACTCAACTGAGACTAGCATAAAAACAAGAACTTGTCCCCACCTGTACAAATACAAGCACCTATAAACAAGCATTTAGTGGCAAGGTTTAAACGGAAAATTGCTGTGGCAAATATCAGCTGGTGAAAAGAACTACAGGCAGCATATACTGGCATGAATTAGGTTATCCAAAACTTTTACCAAAGCACGATGCTGGTTTTAACACCCCATGGAGAATCAACATCTATAAAAGGCATCAGTTAAATTCAACTTTCTAAAAGCATACGCATGCACATTGATATCCAAAATCATTGTGCCAATACACCAACTAAATTCTTGGTGTTTGATTTCTCTTTGTACATTTTCTAAGGAACAGAAACAAATTAGTGCACTCACTATACCCACAAAACAACCACCTTAAAACCATGGAATGATCACTTAGGACTTCATTAAAATATTTTATAATCTAAAAAAAAAAAACAGCATTATTAGTACCTATTGTTGGTAAGCTTCAGAGAAAAAAAGTCCAGGCATGGTCAACATGAAAATGTTGTACTGTTTGGCATCTAGCCCAAGTGAGAGTAAGTTTACATGGTTCAACTTGCAAGTATGCACGCCTTCAAAAGCCTCTGAGGTTAATTCTGCAAATAATTTGCATTGGAGAAATAGAGGGACCTGATGCTACCAATAGCATGTTGGAAACTTCCATGAAATCCTGGTAGGATTGTATTCAAGTACCAATAGTGAACATTTCTCATTGTAGGTGTCTGTCATTTGCGGTAGAGGACTTTCAGCCATTTTAGTGGTATATCTCTGGGCTGGTATGTCTGTATCTATAAAATGGTTTATAAACTAGTGTCTTTTCCTTTTTCTTTCTCTTGCAAAGAAAAAATTGTAAATCTTGCATCTAAGATTAGTTTTAAGGGATTTAATCAATTAAATTCTTTTAAGTCACAATTATGAGCCTAACAAACCTAGGAGAAATTTGAGTGTCTCTAATTGTACCTCTTTTCCTCCTTTCCCTCTTTTTTCTCTTTGCTTTTCTTAATTTTCTAGACCCCTCAAGCCCCCAATTTCTGTTGATTCTCATTTCCAGCATCTACAAAACAATAAGAAACAACCAACACCTCATAACAATCAGCTGTTATAAACATTAGGTATCATGAAGCACAAGTATGTTATTTAACCTAGTAAAAGCACATAATATGAGAAATTTAATGGAACAATAGGAAATAGTTATTTGCGAACTTTGTGAAGAGCAAGAGAGAGCAACCACGGTGCTGAAAAGTACAAATTCGAGAACAAAAATGAATCCTGGAGTTACTTGCAGAAAGAATAATACATACATACAATTCAACGATATCACTGTTTTTTTTTTTTTTTTGGAAGTATGCTAAGCTAAAGTGCAAAATTAATGTTATTGACCGTACCAAAAATTCACAAAGGACAAAGTATTTGCTGACTGAAACTGTCTGGTTTTGTGATACAATTTGGAGTTGCATGACATGCAGGACCTTGTTTGATCGATGGGTCCAGTAACTCTATCCAATTGTGTGGCACTATTGTTCAAGCAGCCACTGGGATTTCTATCTTCATTCTCAAAGGAATACTAGTTCTAAAAGATGCCAAATTTAAGTTGAGGTTCTCTGGTGTTGTTTTCACAATGTGAAAGGCTTCATTAGGCATCCCAGCCTTCAGAAGGCAAGATACCAATGAACTAATAGTGATGCTATCTGGAACACAACCAACTGCTAACATCTTATTGAAAATATCAATTGCTTCATGCATTCTTCCTTTCATACAATGCCCTACAATAAGAATAGTAAATGTCACTTTATCAGGATTGCATCTCTTTTCCTCCATTTCTGTCACAATCACATTTGCCTCATCCACGTTCCCAGCCTTGCAAAACCCATCAATCACAGGGTTGTACATAAATGGCTTAGGAATGATATTACTAGAGTTCAAATGCCTCAAAAAATCACGAGCTTCATGAAGTCTATTCTCGAGGCAGAGAGAATTGATAAGAATTGCAAATGTATAAACATTTGGAGATACACTTCTTGCTTTCATCACATCCCAAATCCTCAAACCCATGTGAACCTGTCCACTGCGACAATAACCATCAATCAAAGAAGTGAAAGTAACTACATCAGGCAGGCAACCATAAAGATCCATCTTTTCCTGCATGGCTTCCGCAGCAACCATCTCGCCAATCTTGCCAAAGCCATTGATAAGCACATTAAAAGTGTATACACTAGGTTTAATCCCCGTCCTAATCATCTCCTCAAAAAGAACAGATGCTTCCTCCATCTTACCCAGCTTGCAAAACCCAGATATAAGAGACGTATAAGTCACAACATCTGGTGCACAATCATTTCTAGACCTAACTTCCTTCAGTAAGTCACAACCTCTATCTAACTCACTAACCCTACAAAATCCATTTATAAGAGTGTTATAAGTAACAACATCAGGTAAACAACCAAAACTCTCCATGTCAAGGAAAATTTCAAAAGCCCTATCGACTTCACTGACTCTGCAGAGACCTCGAATAAGAATATTAAAGGTCCAAGTATCCGGAGGAGATTGCAACACCAAATGCTCTTTAAACAAGCAAACTGCATCATGTATCTGATTCCTTTTAACCAATTCATTCAACAAATTATTATACACAAAAGAACTAATACAAACCTCCTCCAACTGAACCTCAACAAGCAGTTTCTTAGCAAGATCAAATCTCCGCCCTTGTGCAAACGAAGTAACCAAAAACCCTAAAATCATACTATCAGGCAAATGTCCATCAATTCTCATGCAATCAAACACCATTTTGGCCAAATCATGGGAACCCATTTGACACAAAGACCTCATAAGCATATCGTAAGCGGAAAAACAATGAGTAACACTTAAACTCAATCTACTAAACTCAAAAAACTTGAACCCCAAATTGGGGTCATTAAACCTCTTAATCACCTCAAATGCAATCAAAGGTGCCACCTTTCCACACAAATAACCCAAACAAGAATCAAAATAATGCCTACGGACGAAAAGAGTAGCCACAACTTTAACAAACCAACCTTCGTGATGCTGTATTAGCTCTCTATCAGGGAAGCGGCAAAACCCTCGTCCTCCCCCTCCCCCTCCTCCTCCTCCTTGAGTTTGCGCGTGGAAATGGGCAATGATAATTGTGGATGCTCGGGCCCTTAAAGATCGGATTTTTAATAATAAGAGGGTCATCGGCAACCCCACGCCATCACTTGTACTCTATAACAACGACATACCTAGAGTTGTTGGGTAATTGATTGGAGTTGAATTGGAAAGTAGTGATCTGGTCGCCTCCCGGTGGATGCGACCGGAACTTTTCATGCCGGCGCCGCCGATGTTCTGACCAGTGGGAGAGTCACAGTTATTAGTGAGGAGGGTTTTAGGATTGAAAGTGTAGGGCGTCGTTCCTTGCCCACTTGTGACTAACCCAGGACGCACGTGCATACGTGAGAGAGAAGGGTGTAGCTGAATTACATTGGGCTTGGGCTATAGTTGGTGGGGGGAACTGATAATTATGGATGCCAAACCATACAGTTTAATTTATTATCACTGTTAAATTATAAATTATGATTGACTTAATTTATTAAAAATAATTAATTATAAGTATGATAAAAAGTTATAAATATAATAAAAATCCAGATTATGTTTAATCTATTTAACTTGTTAATATTGAAAATGTATCATTTTTATATAAAAATCCTATATTTTAAAATATTTCAAAAATACTCATATATAATAAATTTAATTCTAGACTTATTTATTTTAAAAAATTATTATATATTTGTTAATTATGTTCTATGTAGTTTAAATATTTAATTTTCATTATATTGAAAAAATATTTTTTATATAAAAATTTATGTTAAGCTATAAATTTAAGAGATCATTTAATGTAATTCATCTACAAATTTAACAAAATCATTTTAATGTCATTCGTCAGTATTAAAATTAGAATTAAAAATTTTGAAATGATTAATTAATATTATTAAATTAAAATTAATTATTTTTATTTTAAATCTATAAATTAACATGACTTGGTACAAATTGTCAACTTTATACTTTATTATTGGTGTTCGTTATTTCTTTTTGTTTTTTATGTTAATTTCCAGTTGGATATTTTTTAATATTTTTATATTTTCTGAGTTTTTATTTCATATCCACTTGGTGCCCTTTTTTCCCTATTATATTCCTTCTCAATTTGTGTTTTTCAAATTTGCAAGTTCAGTCAATGGATACTTTGGTGCTTCAAAAATTTTACAAATGAAACACAAAATGATGAGTTATGTGCGGAAACTGAAATTTAATATCCTTATTAGAGTTTTTAAAAGAGTAACCTGTATTTTAATATTAATTGTCCTCCAAATTAATTACCTTTATTTATGATATATAATTATTTTATTTTTATAACAATTAATTTGAATTTTCATATATAAAACTAATGTATACAAAACCTAATTATACATAAATTTATGCACACAAATTCTCGACAATTCTCACATAAATTACACCATAAGATTTGTAGTACAGTGGCTTCGGATTTTTTTTATATACACAAATTTATTATGGGTTGTGCAATATATTAATAAATAAAATTATTCGTTGAGTTTTATAATTATAATCTAATTTAAGTTAAAATAAATATTAAGAATAGTTATATTTTTTTTCAATTTAATTACTATAAACATCTTGATGTTTGTCATATTTAACTAAGTCGTCTATCACTTTTAACATTATACTAAGTCATCCATCACATTTCTTCCGTTACACTGAAAAATTTTTCCATTAAATTCATATAAACACTATAATAACTTTTTAGTGTAATAAGATAAACATGGATGACTTAGTATAATATTGAAAAGTGAGAGAAAATTTAATTAAAAATGACAAATGTCAATGAGTTCAAAATAATTAATATAATAAAATATAAAATTCACTTTTAACTATATTTTCTTTAACTAACAAAAAAAATGACATTTTTAATATCGGAAGCATTTTTTACTGCAACAGATCAAACGTGTGGATGACTAATTATAATATTAAAAAATAAAATAATTTAGTAAAATATAACAAAGATTAGGAGTCGAGAATAACTAACCTGTTTTTTCATGGTTATCAAAAGAAATTTATTTTATTGATTTTATCAACACAAAAAAAGTTAAATTAAAACAATACTATTGATAAAAATAATTTTCAAATTTAAATACGAAAATAAACATCCTGTATTTTTAGTAATATAAACAATTATTATAGGATGTTTCATGTGTGTTGTCGTTGGTGCCAGATTGACACTCTTACAAGAGAAAAAAGAAAACCACCAACATGGTAGTAAACTGCCCAATATAGCTGGGAAAAATGTTATTTCCACCGAGTTAATATATAAGATAATTAAGGCTTTCTCTCATTCAAATATATTCACTTTTAGAAAGTAGCTTTATGAAAAAAATATATTTTTTATTTTAAAAGTAGAGATTTTTTCCTTTATAAAATATATAAATTCTATATTTATTCCATTCGGTTAACTTCAAAGTTATAAAATATTATATCATTTTTAGTTTATTAATGTAAATATTTTTATAGCCTTAAATGGATTTATCTTAAAAATAATTACAAAGTCTTTAAATTTTTTTCTTAAATTTTCAAGATAATTTAAATTTAATACTTTTTAATAAACTATCTTTTGTTAAAAAATTAAATAATCAAAATGATTTGCAAATTTATTTTAATTTTACGTTTATTTTAAATAAAACACTTTAAAATTTGCATTATTGGACAAAATTTGTAGGATAAAGGATCCAGAAGAGGGCCCAAATGGGATCAATAATTGACCGCAATATAAAACTTTTAATAACGTGCCAAAAAATCATAGCTATAAAAAGTTAAAGTACAGTCAAAAAGAGAGAAACGCGAATCGATGGGAAAGACGTATGTAAAGAGGGGGTGAGTGAGGTTTTAATGCCGGTTGCATACACAGTGCGGTTGAAGAAGGGAAAGAAATTAAAGAAATGATTGTTGTAGTGAAATGATTGATTTTGTTTTTAGCCCATTGCAGATGAGATAAAAACCCTTAAGCCCTAGGCGGTGTTGATTGTTGGATTGGTTCTAGTCTCTACCATCAGGTACCACTCTCCCATCACTCACTTCTTAGCTTCTTTTTTTTTCTCAAAATCAACAAGTTTTGTTGCAAACATATCTGTTCTGGTTAACCTTGAATCTTTTTTGTCTATAATTTGTTTTGTAAAATATATTTGTTGCCATCTATTTATTTTAGCACAAGATGTTGTGGTTGATTATTGGATTAACATTTATTGCTCTTTTTATGTAAGAATAACTCCCTGGTTGTTGTATGCAAATATGTTTACCTGTTATAGTTAAGCAGATTGAATTTTTAGTCGGTAGTTGGAGTGTACACGAATATATTTGTTGCTCCCTTTTTTGTAATCTAGTGCAATATCGTTGTGGTTGATTCTTGAGTTAATATTCATTGGCTTTCAGATTATTGCTCTTTTTATATGAGAATATTTGGTTGGGTTTTTTGTAGTTACAATGGAGGATTTTGCTTTTGGTGGCAATATGTGTAAATTGACAACATCAAATTATCCCATTTGGAAAGCAAGAATGGAAGATATGTTGTTTTGTAAAAACTTGCATTATCCCATTGATGGGAATAAGAGCAAACCTAGTGATATGTCGAACCCAGAATGGGAGCTGATTAATAGAAAAACTGTTGCTTTGATCCGAATGTGGATTGATGATAGTCTCTTCCATCATGTGGCTCTTGAGACAAATGCCTTGTCTTTATGGAGGAACTTGGCAAGTCTTTTTGAGAACCCACAAAGCAAACCTATCGTGATGAGAAAACTCATGAATTTGCGGTATAGGGATGGAGATAACATCGTCAAGCACATGAATGATTTTCAAGATATTGTACATCAATTGCATGAGTTGCATGTAGTGTTGCCTGATGAGTTGCAAGCATATTGGTTTGTGGCAACTTTGCCTGACAGTTGGGAGTTTCTGGTCAATTCTGCTCCAGATAACAAGTTGTCTATTAGCGTGATCAGAGAAAGGTTGTTTATTGAAGAGGCTATTAAAAAGGAACAGGGTTCTTCTTCTCAACCAGTGGCAGGTTTTAGAAATTCTCAAAATTCAAACAACTGTGATGAGTCTAGGAGGGGATCAAAATCGACAAAGGAATGCTTTCATTGTGGCGAACGAGGACATGTGAAAAAGGATTGCGAAATACTAGAAAGGGAGCAATTAGGGAATGGACGCGAGGAAAGAGATGAAGATCATGGTTTGGTTTCACTCATATATGCTATTCCTAAGGGAATGGAACAGGAACTTGATGCTTTGGTGAAAAATTCTTGGATTTTTAGTACTGTTGCCTCTAATCATATTAGTTCAAACAGACATTGGTTTGAAACATACAATGCATGTACAAGAGGATATGTAACAACAACTGTTGGTGGTAAGAAATTAGAAGTTGAGGGGATTGGCAATGTGAAGGTGAAGACGCACAATGGTAGCATAATATCTTTTGGAGATGTGAGACATGTACCAAAGTTTCATGGGAATTTAATTTCTGTAGGCCGTTTAACTTCTTTAGGTCACATTGTCTATGCAAGCAAAGGAGTAATGGAAGTTAGGAGTGGTGCTACATTAATAATGAAAGGAGGGCCAGTAAAGTTAGAGAATGTTAGCCTAGATTTGTTTGTGTTGAGAGGAAGCACATGTATTCCGGGTACATGTGGCAGTACTCAGAATAGAGCAAGAGGCAAAAACTAGCAAGTTCTTATCATGAAGGTGAGATTTCTGGAGGCATGAAGAGAATATCAGGCATGGCAAAACCTGGATTTTAGTTTTTGAAATTGCTAATAGGTCATTAGTTAGGTTACGTTTTCAGTATGTTGTTCTATTTTGAGAGATTTAGTTGTTCCTTGGACGAATTTTTATATTTGAGGTTGGATTTCTTATATGTGCTTGTGGCTGCTACTTGCTGGAAACATTTGAGTTCACTAAGTAGTTAATTGCTTGAATTTCAGTTCTTAGTAGTTGATTACTAGCAAGGATTTTTATATTTCTGTTTATGTTTCCATATTTATAGCTCTTAGTAGTTGACTGCATGTAGAATTGGTACCTTCAACGGTAGCCATGGCAAATTCATCATGGATACAAATACATGTAAAATTAAATGGTGGATTTATCGTTAGTGTCAATACCCAAGGAGTTATGATAGCAAATTTCATAGACTTGTGCACACTGCTAATTGTGATATGAACAAAATCAAATATTAAATCATATCCCTAAGCATAATTGCAGTACCCATTGTTTGTTAGAAAAACAAGAGCAAAGACAAAAGTATTATATAGCAATCAATATTATTGGAGTTATAGAGTAGAAACTGGATTAGAAATGTAGAACGAACTATTTTATATAGAATGTCCCATTATCAAAACATTCTACTGTGATTTTAGATCATCATGTAGATTTATTGACTCATCACGTAGAATCATTATTTTATATTAAATTTCCTAAAAAGTACGTAGCAATTTTTAAAATTTAAAAGATAATTGTTATTCACTTTATAGTAATTTGTGTGGATGACTCATAATCCTAACTGGTGGACTCGGACTACTATGGAATTGCTCTCCATAATAATCCTGCAATCTGCATGTTGTAGTGTTCTGAACTTCAGTCAAACCAAATATCGGATAGGTGGAGAATAACTACAATCACTGCTGCTTCTTTCTTTTTTCTCATGCCATCAGGTGGACGTAACGATGCAGCAGCGAAGTTACTTGAATTTGGGTTCATAAGGTGGGCCCAGTCATTATTGGGGCCAGAATGGGTTAAAACTGACTTAATCAACTCAGATATTTAAAAACTATATATATATTTTTACAAACTGAGCCAAAATATAACAAATTGGTGGAATTATATGCAATTTCGAGTGAGATTGATTTGAAGAATGCATATTTATATAATGTACTGGTTGCATATTAGAATTTAAATAAATATATGACCAATTTAAAGTTTCAAATAAAAAATGAACCAACTTTCATAAAATCAAATTAAATTACATATTTAAAGTTTATTTTTATAACATCAATTTTTTAAATAAATTTTAAATTTACATTTTTCTCCACTGCAAAAAAATTACAATTTAAAATTAGATTAATAAAGTCATTTTCAATTACTTTTTTTTGAAGTGCACAAAACTGATTGAATTAAAAAAGTCCAGAGGCATCATGGTACAAAAATTTTTCCTCTGGATGGTTAGAATACCATCCTAACTGCAACTCATATCTAATACAAGATTTAGCAATAAAATCAGTTGCACAATTAGTTTTCCTATTCACTAAACTAAATAAGAAAGATTCAAAAAATATTAAACGCTCTGCGATTGCAACAATAATAGCTCTAATTTGCCAACTGATCTCCTCATAATGATTAACCATTTTTCAAAGAGTTGTTGAATCTGTCTTAAAAATCACTTTACGATATCCTGTACTAATCGTCGCTCTGACAACCTGCGTCATAGCTTGAACTTCCCCTGTTAATGTTGATCCACAATTGATAATTCTTGCCCTTCCTTCTACCGTCTTTCCTTTCCAGGATATGTCGATCCCGGCTTGATCATGCCCTTCTTTCCAGGATGCATCCGAGTAAATTTAATCCGGCCATACGACGGTTTAACCCATTTATCACATATGTTTTGGTTCTTGGTGGGGGTGTTTGGGAAGTGACATAAAAAGGTTGACCTCTTCTTATCTTTTGATTTGTAGAGTTGTCGCTTTATTAGTGATTTCAGACTTGATCATATTGCCTTTGAATAATGCTTCATTCCTGTTCTTCCATATGAACCAGCAGTAGTTAGGAATTTTGGCAATAACTTTGCCTTCATCAACCTTTGAAAAGGACTCAAAGATGGTATTCCACCATTTGAGAAAATTCATATTTGGTCTATATACTAGAGTATAAGCCAAATGGCCTCCAAACCAAATTGCTTTAGCATAGTTGCATTTGAAAAGCATATGTTCGACTGATTTCTCTTCCACTTCACATATTCTGCATATTCGAGATTAGGCAAGTTTTTTGTCATACAAATTCTTTTTCCGTTGCAACTGAATTTGTAACTGCTCTCCAAATACAGTTATTCACTTTTGGTTCTACCTTGATGTTCCATAAATTCTTCCAATCTCTTTCACGTTGACTATGCATAATTGTTGCGTTGTTTTCTTGATGTCACTTCTCTTCATCCTTATTAGCTTTCATGGAGTGATACGTTATTTTCATCGAATACCTTCCACTCCTATTGTGGTGCCAAATCAATTAATCTTCGGTTTGGTTAGAACTAATGAGGATCTTTTTTATTGTTGCCACCTCTACTTCGCTGAATAGAGTTGCTAATAGGGAGGACTTCCACTCTCTTTAATTTATGTCAATTAAATCCACGACCTTGAATATTTGTGAATTTTCTCCTCTCAGTGATGTCACTTTAAAGTGTGCAATCGTAGGAATCCACGCATCTAACCATACAGAAATTTTCTCTCCATTGCCCGCATTCCATCGTAACCCAGATGCAATCGCATTCCTAGCTTCCGCTAGACTTTTCCAATGCCATGGAGATCTACTGCCTTGTCCTGCTGTCCAAAAATCTCCATTCTGAAAATAAATAGCCTTAACAACTTGCCCCCATAAGTTGTTGGTATTTTCAATGAGGCTCCACACCTGCTTGCCTAACATTGCCAATTTGAATATTTCAATTTCTTTGAACCCCATTCCTCCCTCAGCTTTCTGCTTGGTTAGAACCTCCCATTTTCTCCAATGAACTTTCCTTTATGAAGTTCCACCTCCCCACCACAATTTAGCGCAAATACCATCAATGGTATTACAAAAAGATCTCGAAAATTTCAGTATTGCAATAGCATAAGTAGGAATGGCCGATAGAACCACCTTTATGAGAACTTCTTGCCCTACTTAAGATAGAAGAGAGTGTTTCTATCCTTTGAGTGTTTCTATCCTTGGACTTTCTGCATAATTCTTTCCTTGATGAACTGGAGAGTTTTCTTCTTCGATCTTCCCTATTTTGCTGGCAGGCCTAGATATTTTTTTGAATTCAACGTAGTCTACATTCCTAGAGCATCAGCTATCTGCATCTTGATCTCCACTAGTGTACGTTTGCTAAAATATATGCTAGACTTGTCTTTATGGATGGCTTGTCCAAAAGCTTTGCAGTAGCAGTCCAGAATTTGAGCTAAGGTGTTAATTTCCGCCATCTCCGCTTTCCCAGATAACATTGTATCATCTGCAAACATAGAACAAGTAAGTACCGGACAAGATGGCGAGAGTTTAATACCTTTTAGTGAACCTTGCTCAACTTTAAGCTTTCGAAGCTACAAGAAAAAGAAAAGGGGACAAAGGGCATCCTTGACTTAAGTCCCTAGAAGGCCAAAAGGGTTTACTATGAATGCCATCGATGATGACAAAAAATTGGACAGTTGTAACGCATTGCATTACTAACTGAATCCATTTTCTACAAAAACCAAGTCTATCCAACACCCTTTTAAGAAAATCCCATTCAAACCTGTCCTAGGCTTTGATCAGCTCTTAGAATTGCTAGTCCTAAGGTTATGGAAAATCAATGTTATCTTGAATAGCTCTATATGGAAAAAAAGCAGATTGAGATTGTGAGATAATACTGTCCAAATAAGGCTGAAGCCTGTTTGCAAGAGATTTTGTGATAACCTTGTAAAGGAAATTACAAAGGCTTATAGGTATGAATTGGGAGAATTTTGAGGGGCTTTAGTTTTTGGAATGAGAGCAATCAAGGTATGGTTTATTTCTTTTAACAAAAACCACTGTCGAAGAAACTCCTAATTGCCCCTATCACCTCTGATCCAACCACATCCCAATTCCTATGGTAAAAAACTCCTGAGAAACCATCAGACCCCGAAGATTTAAGACTGCCCAAACCAAAAACAACAATTCTTACTTCTCCATCTGTAATAGGTGAGCATAAACTGTAATTAATTTCATTAGAAACCTTAGGATTGATATAATTACACAGTTCAGATACTTTCCCAGGATTAGAAGACGTGAAAATAGATTCAAAATATTTGTTAGCTTCTAATAACTTTCACCTCCAGAATTTGATTTCTCCGTCTCCTCTGGATAGCCGTCGTGTGAAAAAATTTAGTGTTCCTATCTCCTCCATTGAGCCACCTAACCCTATATCTCTGCAAACAATTAATTTCTTCCCTCTTGTATAGATCCTAAGAAGTAAGTGTTAGTGACTTCTCTTCAGATCTTTCAATCGCTGATACCGGGCCTTTGTTAATCTGTTCCAGTATTTCTTTAATTCTGTTTATATCCTTGCCCTCATTAGAGAATTGATCTTTGCTCCGGCTCTTTAAAATGTCGCGACACCTCTTCAAACTTTGGACTATTGAGAACATACGCGATCCCCCTCATTTCTTGGTTCCATGTTGCTTGAATCAGTTTAGAGCAGTCCTTGTGTTCCAACCATTTGGCTTCAAACTTGAAATATCTTCTTCTCTTGAGAGTAAACGGTCTTGTATCAAGGATGAGCGGCCTATGGTCGGAACGTATCATCTCCCCTGTTTGGATCAAACCTCTAGGGAAAAGCTCTAACCACTGCATATTCACCAATCCCCTATCTAGTTTTTGCCATATTCTAGCCTCTGCTTCTTGTCGATTACACCATGTAAACCATTCCCCTTTACATTCTAGATCCAACAGGCCACATTCATTAAGAAAATTCACAAGGCCTTGACACTGATTGTCTTGCACCTCTCTGCCTCCCTTCTTTTCATTGTTGTCCCTAGTTGCGTTGAAATCCCCAATACACAAACCAAGGGCCTTCTAAGCTTCTCATTCCAACCAAATTGTACCACACTTCATGCCGCTTGCTTTTGTCTGGATTGCCATGTACAAAGGTAACTAGCCAATCTCTTTTTGTCACCATAAGCCCTGCATTTAACAAGCAAAAAATTCTTGCATTTTATTCTGACATCAATTTAACAACCAGATTTCCACCACAGGGTCAACCCTCCACTTCTCCCTATTGGGCCCACAAAATCAGCAAAATCAAAATTAAGCCTCCACCTAATCTTGTCTACATATTTCCTATTGTTTTTAGTCTCCACAAGGCACACCACCTTCGGACAGTGTTTTTGACAGAGCTCCCGCAGAGCTCTAACTGGCAGGGAACTGCCCAACCCCTGACAGTTCCATACCACTTCTCTCATCTATCCCCTTCTGGCTGTAGGCCAGCCACCACCGCCGTCTCAGTATTTGGATCTTGGGGGCTACTTTTCTTTTTCTCGAGTCATTTCATTCTGCTCACTTTTCTTCCCTTTAGGAACTTCTTCATCTTAAGACCTAGCTCTAGACTTCCATCTTCTGTAACTTTTGTTGCTCACATCGCCTTCTTCTCCAATCTTCCCAGCCTTGTTGAAAAACTCCCTTGTCTCTTTTGCTGTTTCTGGGTCTTTCAAAAAATCACTTGCAAGGAGGATAAGATTATCCAAAGGGTTGATTGCTAGGATGATCGGTCTCCTTTTTTTTAAACTCTAAACTGTGTTTGGATGAGGTATTTATAATAGAATGAAATGATTATTAATAGAATAGAACGAATTGATTTGATTTGAAAAAAAAATGTTAAATTATATTTATATTTGGGATGATAGGAATGTAAAGAAATAGTTTGAAATTAATTTTATTTGTTTGCACTGAAATGAAATGAAATATTAACTTAAAATTGATAAAAATACCCTTATACATATAAATATAATTTTTTTTTATTTTTTTATTTATCAAATATTTAATATTAAAATTAAAATTTATTGTTATTATTTAAAAATTATATTTTATTTTTATTCACAAATTGGAGTAAGTAATAATAATTTTATTAAAAGAGAGCAATGAGTGCTAAATTGGAGTAAGTAATACTAAATTTGATATTTGATTAAAAAAAACACTCTAATATAGTATTATATTTAGTGTTAAATTTACTATTTATGATATTTGGTAGCCAAATCGCTATCAAATATATAAAATAATAAATTTAACACCGCATAAGTGACAAAAACTATCATTTTATATTAAAAATTTATTATTATCAGATTGATCATTATTATATATTATTGATGTTCTCTATTTTTCTTTCCAATTTTATTCTTTATTAATTGGCTTTAAAATTCCTTTTGACTTCTGTGTTAAAAATATTAAAGCATCTCTAATAGTTTTTTGTTTTAAAAATATTTTTATTTTTATTTAAGTTCAACATATTCTTTCTATTTTTATTTTTTATTTTACAGTTTTTATAATTATTAATAATTTTAATTTTTTATTTTTTAAAAAGTTTGGTCAATAAAAAATAAAATTAAAAATATAAATTAATAAAATGTCAATGGAAAATGAGAACATAGTGTGAAATTTGAATTTATAAATATAAAAAAGGGGGCCATAGAACTGGGAATATTGTTCCTGTTACTGTACAATTTTTTTTTTTTTTTTAAAAAAAAAAACACCCGGAAGCCAAAGTCAAAACCCAATCAAAACCTAAATATACTTAAAGCCCTGAAATTCTCAGTTCAATCAGATAAAGCAAGGAACAACAATGAAAGAATAAAAGAGGGAAGCAACAAACAGCGATCGATAGAGAGTGAGAGAGAAAAATAGAGTGTTCGGTGAGGAAGCAAATTGTTGTCATTGATTGAAAAAACTGATTTCAAATTGTTGTTGTGTCTTCTGTTGTGGGTTCGGTGAGGAAACAAATTGTTATCACAAATAACCAATGACAAATATGTAATTGTATAACCAGTAGTCTTTGAACCTGTTAAAACACTTTAATTTAGGGTGTTTTAATTTATTGATTGGGGTGGTAATGGATTGGTTTGCCAAAACCTCTCAAATCAATCCATTTCATTTCAAACTTTTCTATCCAAACACTAAAATATTTTCAAACTAATCCATTTTTTTCCCATTATAAACCTACAATCCAAATAATGTGTAAGAGCTTCGTGACCTTTCCTCTTTCTCAAAGATGAAATCGTGCCAACAAACGTGTTGCTGGAGTCTGTATTAGCTTTGGTACCAGTATCATCCTTGATAATTTAGTTTTTATAGCCACTCATTATTTGGGCTTCTGTTCCCTGGGTTTGTTAAGGTTTGGGATTTTGGTGATCTATGGATTTGAGCAATTGAATCATTCAGATTCAAGTCATGTAAAATTTTATTAAAAAATAAATTTACTCAGGTCTAATTTTAAATGTGTTTGGAATGAATGTTAAGTGACTTAGTATATATTAAATTAATAGGTCAATATATAAGATTGCAGTAAAAAAATCTGATTGATGTAGAGATTTTGGATCAAATATCTTATGTTATTTTTTCAAAAAAGAGCAACTTATCAAAATTTTCAAAACATGATGAATGTTAAAAATTAAGTTAATTGATTCAAATCAAGTTGATTAAAAAAATTATGATCTGACTTTGATTTCTATTTAATTATGTTTTAATTATAATAAACATATTTAAGTGAAGTTAGAATTTGTTTATTTATAATATATTTAAAAATAAAAAATATTCAAATATAGAAGAAAATTAGAGTACATAAGGCAATAAAAAATAATATAAATAACAAAGAAAGAACAGTAAAAAAAGAAAAATGAAGAGAAAGAATAATTGGTGTAACAGAGTTTGAATTTTTCTGTAATATTTAGTTTAGTTATAACTTGGAATTCATTTTATTTATAAATAAATTTTTATAATATTTATTTATTAACAAATTTTCATATTATGTATATTATAAAATAGAAATAAAATTTTATTTTAAATGAAATAAATTTTATGTTTGGTTTAAGCGTAAAATTCAATAAAAAATTATATTTTTATAAAAATATCTTTGTGTTATTTTTTAAAATCTTTATAAATATAAAAAAGAGTAGGAAGGTAAAGTATGAGAAAGAGAACATAGGAATAAAAGTAAGAAAAGATATTTTAACTATGAGTGTGTTTGTCGTGATGAAAACATTTTCAACTATGAGTGTGTTTGTTGTGATGAAAACATTTTCAACTTTAGATTTCATTTAAAAATTCTATTAGATTTGATAGAATTTAATTTAATTATAACCAATTCAAATGATTTAATGAAATAATTTATATCAAACACACAATATCCAAATTTATAAATGAATTTTATAAAATTTATAAAATTTATTTATACTAAACACACTCTTAATTTTTATAACGCTATAACTTTTTAAGGTGAGAGAAATTCTCGTTAGGAAATCTATCATATCATTTTGTAATAGTTAGTTTTGTATTTTTCTAATATACCATTTGTGTTAGGTAATATATAGTTTGTAATAATATTTAAATTATATTTTTGTAGTATATTGTGGGTATAGACGATATAGTCTTTATAATAATAGTCAAGATTTTGATTTTTATAGCATATTTTTGGTGTGTAGAAAATATATTTTCTATAACGATAGTAAAAGACACAATATTATATTTTCGTAGTGTATAGTTGGTGTATATACAATATATCGTCTATAATAATAATTGTGCTTGTATTTTTGCAGTGTATTGCTTGTGTATAGACAACATATTGTATGTGATGATTACAATTTTATTTTGGTAAAGACGTAATAAGAGTTTGGAGGATTTTTTTTTTTTTATTGACTTTTTTTTGTGATTATAAGAGAAGCTAATAAATGCAAAAGCCACGTAATAGCCACACGATTGTACCCTTCAAAGAAAAAAAATCTACTCGATCATATGAAATACAATAAATATATTTTTATTTTTTTTTACGTGGCAAGTAAATTAATTAAAAATAATGAGTATTTATCAGTTCTTAAATAAACAAATTAAGAATATCATATTTTTAATAATTAACAATATAATATTTATTATTTTATCATATGATAAATTAATTAATTAAAAAATAATATATAGAGTTTTTCACATAAAAATAATTTAGAAAATTTGTCAATATAGAAAGTTATCCAAATAATATAAACAGTTTAATATATACAGTTTTTCACGTAAAAAATAATTTAGAAAATTTGTCAATATAGAAAGTTATCCAAATAATATAAACAGTTTTTCACGTAAAAAATAATTTAGAAAATTTGTCATTATAGAAAATTATCCATATAAAAATAATTTAAAAAATTTGCAATACAGAAAGTTTTCATTTTATTTAAACTGTTTTCTATATAAAAGAAACAATTAAAAGAACTAAAGAGAAAAACAATGAATAATTAAAAAAGTGAAACTATAATTTTTTTTATTTTTTATTAAAATAATTATATTACTTGTAAATTTTATTATATTAATTTAATTATAATTTTTTATTTTTACTATTTTGTTTACTTGAAAATATCTAATTAGGTACTAATATACTATAAATAATAATAAACTCTAATTATTATTAGTATATAATTTTTTAATTATTCATCTAAAAAGCTAATTATTTAACAAAAATAAATATTAAATTTTATTTAAAATATATTATTATAATTATATCACGCAATGTACATGTTCATGATAAATATAAATATCTCTTATAAGAGAAAAAAACACCATTATAATAGTATCAATTGCTCAAAATAGCTGATAAAGACTTATTTATATTGAGTTAATAAATATGATTATTAAAAACTTTATTTTTTAAAAAACATTAACTTTATTTCTTTTAAAAACATTCACTTTCATAAAAAAAATTCATAAAAATGATTTTTTTCAAGAAGTTATTTTTAAGAGGCAAATTTTTTTTTTGTCTTATAAAGTATACGGACTCTATATTTACTCCATTAAAAAAATTATAAAGTATTAAATCATTTCTAATTTGTTAACATAAATATTTTATAATAATGATCAAATTTATTTAAAAAATAACTATAAAGTATGTTAGGTAATTTTTAGTTTTTAAAATTTATATTTTTAATATATTACTTTCTCTTTATTAAAAAAATTAAATGATAAAAACCAACTGCAAATTTATTTTAATTTTACGCCTATTTTTAATAAACACATTCAAAATGTACACCCTTTGGTAAGGTACACCATTTTAATTCTCGGCAAAATTTGTGCGATAATATTTTCAGAACAAGGCTAAATAATAATTGTCCAAAATATAAAATTTTTAATACAAATTCAAAAATTTTCTGTTCCAAAAAAATTTTAAAAATTATTTTATCAATTTATAATTTATAATATTGTTTATTTATATTTTAATTATATTTAATGAAATATAAATATATTTTAATAATTTATTAATTAATAAAGATAAATTTAAAAAAATTAATTATAATTAATAAAAATGATATATGTGAGACATTTAAAAATATAATAAACAAGTTTCTTGAAATGGAATAGTAATAATAAATATAAAAAGGTCAAAGAAAACAATAAAAAGAAGAAACGTCCAGTCCTTTTGTTTCTGCTTTGCTAAGTGGGGACCTTGTTGCCATGAATAAAGTTTGGCTTTGATTTTGCCAAAAAAAAAAAAAAAAAAAGGAAGAAACGTGAGTTGGGAAGAAGAAACACGTATATAAGAGGGGGAGAGGGCTTGCAGTTGCATGATACAGAGTGCAGCAGAGGAAAAAAAAAAAAAAATCGAGTGCTGTACTGAAATGATTCATTTTATTTTTGGCCTGATGAGATTTTAGTATACTTTTGTTTCAACATTTAAGCCCTAGCGCTGTTGATTGTTGGATTGCTTCTGGTCTATCATCAGGTACCGCTCACCCACCACCCACTCTTTGGCTTCCTATTTGTTTCAAAATCAATAATTTTGCTGCAAATATGTCTTTTTATGGTCAAGATTGAATCTTTTTGTCTATGATTTGAGTATTGTAGAATATTTTTGTTGCCCATTTATGTAGTTTAGTGCAAAAAAAGTGATTGATTCCTAAGTTAATATTTCTTGCTCTTTTTATGTTTGTGGCGACTTTGCCTGATAGTTGGGAGTTCCTGGTCAATTCTGCTCCAGATGACAAGTTGTCTATGAGCGTGATCAGAGAAAGATTGTTTGTTGAAGAGACTATGAAAAAGGAATAGGGTTCTTCTTAACCAGTGGCAGGTTTTAGAAATTCTCAAAATTCAAACAACTGTGATGAGTCTGGGAGGGGATCAAAATCGACAAAGGAATGCTTTCACTGTGGAGAATGAGGACATGTGAAAAAGAATTGCGCAAGACTAGAAAGGGAGCAATTAGGGAATGGACATCAGGAAAGAGACGAAGATCATGGTTTGGCTTCACTCATATATGCTATTCCTCAGGGAATGGAACAAGAACTTGATGCTTTGGTGAAAAATTCTTGGGTTTTTAGTCCTGCTGCCTCTAATCATATTAGTTCAAACAGGCATTGGTTTGAAACATACAACGTATGTACAAGAGGATATGTAACAACACCTCTCTTTGGTCAGAAATTAGAAGCTGAGGGGATTGGGAATGTGAAAGTGAAGATGCATGATGGTAACATAAGAATTTTTGGAGATGTGAGACATGTACCAAAGTTTCATGGGAATTGAATTTCTGCGGATCGTCTAACTTCTTTAGGTCGTGCTGTCTATGCAAGCAAGGGCGTAATGGAACTCAAGAGTGGTGGTACAGTGATAATGAAAGGGGAGCCAGTAAATGAAGAGAATGTTAGCCTAGATTTGTTTGTGTTTTGAGGGAGTACAGTTGTTCCAGGTGTGCGTGGCAGAACTCACAATAAAGCAAGAGGCAGAAACTAGCAAGTTCCAATCATGAAGGTGACATTTCAGGAGGCATGAAAAGAATAACAGGCATGGAAAAACCTGGATTGTAGTCTTTGAAATTGCTAACAGGTCATTATCTAGGTTATGTTTTCAGTTTCTATTTCAATTTTGAGATATTTAGTTGTTTCTTGTACAAATTGTTATATTACCGGTTGGATTTCTTATTTGTTCTTGTGGCTGCTGCTTGCTAGAAACATTTGAATTCATTAAGTAGTTAATTGCTTGAATTTCAGTTCTTAGTAGTTGGTTACTTGCAAGGATTTCTATATTTCTATTTATGTTTGTATATTTGTAGCTTTTAGTAATTGATTACATGTAAACTTGGGACTTTCTACAATAGCAATGGCAAATTCATCATGCATACAAATACATGGTAAAATTAAATGGTGAATTTGTCTTGAGTGTCAATACCCTCGATACCCAGAGATTTAACTAAATAAAATTTAAAATGAATTTTCATTTATACCAACATATAAAATCTACATTTGTAGATGAATTTTATAAAAATTATAGAATTCATTTATACCAAACACATTTTTAATGTTCATAGCGCTCTAGCTCTCTAAAGTAAGCTGGGTCTCTCGTTTTGAAATCTAGCTCTCTAAGGTGAGCAGAGTCTCTCATTTTGAAATCTATCATATCATTTTGTGATAGTCTAAGTGTTTATTTTTTCAATTTAGGCAATATATTGTCTATGTGATGCAATCTCTCTAGTAACAGCCAATATTTTATTGTTATAGCATATTTTTGGTGTGTAGACAATATATTTTCTCTAATAATAGTCGAAGACTCAGTATTATATTTTTGTAATGTATTGTGGTATATACTATATAGTCTATAATAATAGTCATGGTTGTATTTTCACAGTGTATTGTTTTTTATATACAATATATTGCCTGTGATGATCAATATTTTATTTTGGTAGGATGTAGTAAGAGGTTGGAGGATTTTTTATTGACCCACTATTTATTTAGGGCAACGCTTCTAGTCCCAGCTGCATATGGGATTTTGAAGGATCAAGTAATTAAATACTTTAGACAGTATCATTGGGCAACTACCATATGATATTTATGTTACTTCATTTGGAAATGCTACCAATATGATTTTTATCTTAAATTTATCTTTTAAATTTGATTTTTTTAAAAAAATTAAAATTTATTCAATTATCATACGATTTTTAAAATTTTTAATATTAAAATTATTCAATTCTTAAATTTTCAATACTAAAATTATTTAATTTTTCAACACTTAATTTTCAATGTTATCAAACACTATTTAGTTAAATTAAATACCTTAGATTAAGAGTTTAATTAGACTAAATAATTAATTTAAATTTATAAGATATTTTTTTAAAAAATAAACTCTTTATCTTTAATATCTGAAATTGAACACAAATAAATAAAAAGTGAGTAAATTCACTCAATTTATCAAATTAATTTTCAAATTTTTTCTTTTACTTTCTTACACGTTCTTAGTATGACTTTTTAACTTTTGTCGACGTGATTAAATCATATATACCAGTCTATTAAGAGAACATTTAGTATTATTATTTTTTTTCAAATTAAAAAAATTCAAAGAATATTTTTTAAAAATATTGTTTTTAATTTTATATGCTATCGTCCAACTTTTCGATTATCAAGACACATGTCAGATTTCTATTGGCTACTATTAGTATCAAATTTATTAGAAAATTACATATAGATATAAAAAGGTATATAAATGTTTCTATACTAAAAAAATATTAAAATAATAAAGATATTACCTACCAATATATTATTTACATAATATATGAGATATTGACAATATAAAAATAGTAAAAACAAAATGTATCTTGTACCATCGTTAATAGACTTGGCTATACACGATAAATCCTTTTCCTACTAGACTAAACTAGTGCCAGAGCTGATGTGGCGCAGCATTCTGAACAAAAACGACACCGTGTTAACGAAGATTAACAAGTGCAGAATTTTTGGGTTTGCAGTAAGAAATAGAAACAGCAAAGCTTCGCCTTCGCTATCATTGTTAATTTCGCAAGTTGACGCTTTATCAGCACTCTCTCTCTCTCTCCAGAAAATGGCGTGAAACAAACCCAGTTCTTAACTTCAGCTCCTTTCAGTGTTCATGCCATTCTTCGTATCTTGCTTTCTCCTTAACTTCTTTTTTTTCCATTAAATCTAGATAGAGAACAGTGTAGTGAGGTAAAACGCACAGACTTTTGGCTCTCACTGCAGATCATTTCCCTCATTTTGTTTGTTAATTTCTGGGTTTGATTCGATCTTGTTGTTCCTTTATTGTTAGTAGGTTTTGTGCCATTTCACTCTTAGAACTCAATACACGTGTATGTGCTGCTTACATAAGCATTTGTTTGTAAATTGTTATGTTATTGGGTCTTTTATTGGTTTAATCGAGGTGTGTTTTCGATGTTCTTTAATGGGTCTCGTTTATTTTGGGTTTGTTTTGGTTAGAATTGGGTTGTTGACTGAGGTTTTGGTTGTTTTAGAGATGTTTATTTTCTTGGTTGGAGGGTTAAGATTTATTTCTTTGAGGTATTTGTGGTTGCTGCTGTTGTTAAGGTTAAAAAAAGAGGCATTTTTTTTCGGACATGATAGTATTTAATTATTGCTTTCCTGTTTGTTAGTACGTGTGATCCACAGGCCTAACTGTGAACGCCATTTATCGATCAAAAAAATCAAGAATTGGGTTATCTTGATGTTGCACTAGCTATATGGTTGCAAATGTTGGACAGCCCGTATTTGAGAATTTTCACTGTAGGCAACCAATAACATCATTTTAGTTAGAGAAATTATGTCTTTCCTTATGACAATGATATCATAACCGATGGTATTATTCCCTATAATGATAGGTTCCTTCTTAGTCAGGAATACTGAGCAAGAGAAATGATTAACTGGCTACATCAGCGATAGGTCACCCATTGTATGAGCTTCAAGAGCAAAAAGGTATCGGTTGGTGTAGTTTTAGCAAGTTACCAGTCTAAATGCTTGAAAACCAATACATGTTTTCATTTTCTTTTTTTCTCTTTCATATTACATTATTACTGCAAGGTGAAGGTAGAAGGTAGGATTGCAATTTCTTCTTTACGCCACATTCACAAGTATAACGAGTAGAAACTTTCATTGTTGCTCAATTTATATCAACCTGAGTATTTTGCATGCTATTTGCTCAAAATTTTATTCATATAATTCCCCCTTGTTATCAGAACATAAGTAAAAGGTAAAAATAAAGCCAAAAAGTATTAATTTTTTGTGTCTATGTTAATGAAAGTGATTTTCTGTGTTCATTTAACAAGAATAATAGATTTGTAATTTTTGTTCCCCTTACCATATGTCCAATTTTGAACATGTAGATATGTATAAGAACCAACTACAAGAGTTGGCTCAGAGAAGCTGCTTCAATCTACCATCTTATTCATGTATAAGGGAAGGACCTGATCATGCCCCTCGATTCAAAGCCACTGTCAATTTCAATGGGGAGACTTTTGAAAGTCCTACATTTTGCTCTACTTTGAGACAGGCAGAACATGCAGCTGCTGAGGTAGCATTAAACACGCTTGCAATCAGAGGTCCTTCCAGAGCATTAGCTGCTAGAGTTCTGGTGAGTACTTGGTTAAAATATATCCATTTCCTTTTTTCAAGTTTATGGGAAAAAGTATTCTTGTGTAATTCAAAATCAAACTGCTTTTTGCGTACTTCTGTAGTTTCAAGAGATTCTAATCATCTTGGTCAAAGGCTCCAAATTTGATGCTGTATATTTGATGCATTTCATAATTATTTGATAATTAAAACACACTCAACTGAATATCTAAAAGATATCAACATTGTGAACAAATTGGGAATTTTCAATAATGGAAAGAAGGGCAACTATATTGCTATTCTTGAAACATTATAAGTTCTCCACTGAAAGAATTTATATGTGTAGGGAGTGGGCATAGAGAATTATTTATGTGTGAGTCCTTCCTGGATTTAAGCATTACCATGCAAGAAATGATATTCAGTAAATTCAATATCCTAAATCTGTAGTTGCTGCTCAATGCAGGATTATTAATTATCTAATAATTGCGCTTGGAATATAGATCACCATGTTATTCAGTTAGTGATAAAAATTTAAATATCTCACATCACAGGGTCCTGAGTTCTATTGGTGATGTCAAGTATCTAGTTGTATAGAATACACAACAAAATGCGAAGAACTATCCATCCCTAGAAATCCGACAGAGAGATCTTGTCTATAAGAGAGAGAGAGAGAGAGAGAGAGTTCGCCTTTAAATCCATAAATAATGCACCAAGCATATTAGGCTTCTGTGTTTCAGTGGAATATTTCTATAGCACATTTCTGGTACCCCTTTGTGCAAATTGTGTTCTATAGAAAAGTATGAAATAAGGTTCAGGATATTCATTTTTGGCTACTATGGATGTGTGTATATAATGTATGTGAGAAATTTATCCATTGTAGTGTGCAGTACCTAAATTTTGAATGATGCCAGTGATCCAGTTTTGACTACTATTATTAGTTTTTACCATACATTTTTCTGAAGAAAGGGAAGAGCACAATTTAGGAAAAGAGGATATTATTATGAAATAAGTAATACTATGGAGCATAGTGATTGGAAAAGCAGGCTTTCCAGAGTCCACGTAATTGTTTATGTAACTATGGGTGTGAGAGAACCAGTAAATTTTCCTGTACTTCTTTACTTGAAGTTTCGTTTACTGAAATAATAGTCGGTATCCATCATCACATAAAATAAAATAGTAAATGCCCGTAATTCTCTCAGCAAATAGCCTACCACAATTGGTATTCTAGGTGATGGCTGTAACCCCTGATTAGACACTTCAGATTGTTGAGTCTCATTTTCAATTTGACATGCACTAAATGATTATGCTGAGTTTATGAAGAAATTAAATATTTTCAACCTTGCACTATGAGTGTGATAACAAAATCAACTTCTGGGACAAATCCATTGCTTAGCTCTTTTATCATTCTGCAACGAGCATCTATCATACTTGGTATGTTTCCTGTAACATTACTACTCTGAGATTGGATTTGTAATGATTGCTTCGTTGGTGTCCCTTCTCTTTCTCTCAGTGATGTCTAAATCCACAAACATGAAATCTAGTTATTGTTGAGTATTGATTTCCCCACTGCCCAACTATCTTGCGACAAGATGTTCTGTTAATTATGTTATGTATCATAGGGCAATTAGCCATTACTGTTTCTGGTGAAGAGAAGATTCTCTAGAAGTTTGATACAATAGCAAGAAAATAAATAAACAAAATTCAAGGCAACCAGTATATATATATATATTTTTTGTCTTGTTTGTTGCAGTTGAATTTAGTTTTTGGTTGCTAGTTTCAATTTGTGATACGTCATTCTTGATATGTTTTCGTTTGACTTCCGTTTATTTTTGCTTCAATTTTTGTACAGTCTGCCTGAAAAAAGTTCCTTTGCAGATAATATGTTTTTGGTGGTGATGTACTGTGCAGGATGAGACTGGAGTCTATAAGAATTTGCTTCAAGAGACCGCTCACAGAGCTGGCTTAAAGCTTCCAGAGTATACTACTATTCGTTCAGGGCCTGGCCATGTTCCTGTTTTCTCATGCACAGTTGAACTTGCAGGAATGATCTTTACTGGGGAGCCTGCTAGGACCAAGAAACAAGCCCAGAAGAATGCAGCAATGGCTGCTTGGTCTTCCCTGAAACGATGTATGCGTCTCATTGATCATTATCTCCATCCTCCTCTTTTCACTTTTGCCTAGAAATGAGTGTTTTATGCACTTGCTTGCTTCTTAAAATTTTACCAGCTGGTTAAGACAAGGTTATCTGAATATTCTAATATGTTTCTGTAGCAGTTCAGCATGGTCCATCATCCTCCAGTTCCTCATCTTCTTCTGTGGAGAACAAAAAAAGCAGTGAGGAGCAAGACCAAGTTGTAATTGCTCGTTTTCTTACATCTCTACAACCATCAGACTTAAAGAACATCAAGCAGAGTAATTGCCAACAGGGACAGGAGAGATTTATCCCTGTATGCAAGGACTTGACCCCTCCAATTCCAAGCCTATATCCTATGCAGTGCCAGAACTGGGCTTATCCTAGCTTTTCCCCTGAAATGGCCATATACCACATGTGGCAGCAAGAACAATTGGTGCAGCTGCAAAACCGTTTATTGATGCTTCAGGTTCCTCCAGCCCCTCCTCCTGGTCCACAAATTTTTCCTTATATGCAGTCTATACTTCCCCCAGATTCTCGTCTATTTCTTCCTGTGAGGGACCAAGAACCAGTGGCTGTAGGGCCCCAACTTACAATTGCCACCTCAAGACCATTATTATACTACTCAGATAATGTGACCTCTGATGCAATCAGGGGGAAGTCAACAGTTACCATTCAAGAGATACATGAGGAGAAAACAGAAGAGTTATCTGAGTGCTCTCCGTTAATGGTTCCAGATCCTTCCCTTCTTGGCAACTTCAAGACTGAAGCGAGATTTAAGGAACCAAGTCATGAGGATGACAAGCAGAAAAATGGCATATTAGAAGTCAAAATTGAAAATGTTCAACTTCGCGAGAACCAAACTGAGCAATTTGAGCTGGATTCTCTCAGGAATATGGATTCAGATTACACTCATGTAGACTTCAGAGTACAAAGTCCACATGGTTTCATCTCTTCACACTCTTCTTCACAATATCCTCATAGACCAAGTTTGAAAAGTTTTAGACCACCTGCATCTGTAGCGCCTCCTGTAACAGTGAGAAATATGCAGCCTAGAACTTCATCTGCAGCACATCCTGTACGGATTAGAAATGTGGGACCTGCTTTTTCATCGCCGAGACCACAAGATTTGGCAGCACAAATTCCAACTCCACCAAGAATGAGAACTGGAGCTCCTTTGTATTCATCCAGACCCCAGAATCAAAGAATGGACTTCATCGGAGTGCATCCTCGTTTCTTGGCCCCAGCAGTACGAATAAGATCAGTTGTACCAGTCTGTTCAGCTCCACCAGCAAGAAAAATGTTTCCTGGGCAAGAGGGAGCATCATCTGAGAAAGAGAAGAAAGATGCACCTCCAGACGATGTCTTAACAGCAAGTTCTGAACTAGGGAAGCTAAGAATGTGAAGAGAGCATGGACGCCAGAGAATTCATCTTAGTTTTTCTTTTAGATTTGGCTAGTTTTTGCTATTGAATCTATGGTGGTGTTTGGGCACCCAATGATCTGTAAGCAGTACAAAGGGGGAGCCTCTATAGATATTTATATATATATATATATATATATAATATATATACTGTAGTCATGTTCTTTAAGCTTAATGATTCTCCCCAATTGATTTCATGATTACTGTGCTTATATTTAAGGAGATCTTATCATGTAATCCAAAAAGGATGAAAGATCAATTATTCTAGAATGTGAAATGATCAAATATACTAATTGTTACTTCAAAGAGTGCTCTCAGATTCCCTTTGTTTTTTGGAAAAATAATTTATTTATAGAAAATATTTTTTAAAAATATATTTTTTAGCATTTAAAATATATTATAATAATTTTAATTTTTTATTTTATAAAATTATAATCAAATTTAAATTATAAATATTTTATTTTTATATTATTTAATATTTAATATAAAAATATATTAAAAATAAAAATTTTTACGAGTTTCATTGCTCGTTAGCAATCATCATTCATGGGCAATGATTAATGTTTGATGTTGATAGTTAAAGATGAGAGATGATAATAAATATGAGTTTATATGATTTATTTTTTATTTTAATAATTTTATTAAATTTTAAAAAGTGATTTTTAATTTTCAAAAAAGAAAGTTATTTTTTAAAAAATAATTTTAATTTTTCATTGATAAAAAAATAGTTCTCATTAATTATTATTTAAATATATCAAATGTTTAAAAATATGAAAAAAAATCGCAAAACGTACGGAGTTTTGAACTTTGTGCCAATTTTCTATGAGGCTTTCTCCGCAAATAAATAACTAGATATGCAAGCAGGCATTAATACCATCTTGTCTCTGGTCTATACACTACTAAATATGGAATGACGCCGATGCCTTGGCCCGTTGGGTCTTGTGCGGTTGCCCTGTCCTGAATAGTAGAAATGTTGTGGTCCTTGGACGGCCTCATGCCAAACTCAACTGATTCCCCTGGAGCTGGTAGAGTATTATAAAATTTGTGATAATAAAATTTTCTACACCAAACTATAAGAATATAAATACTTTAGAGAAAAAAAAAAAGCTTAATGACCTAAACTATTTAAATCTTTTAGTAAATTTTTAATTGTACTTAAAATTTTTAATTGAGTTAATTATATCATAATTTAGATAATCAATTGTACTTCGAATCAAATGAAGAATTCAGTAAAATTCATATTTGGATGCAATTAATCCTTATACCTTTTGGATTAGCTCAATTATATTCAAATTAAATTTAAATATTACTAAAATAATACTTTTATTTTTTGCTCAATTTAAATATTTTTCACAAAAAAATAAAAAATTTAATTTATTTTAGATGATGAATAATTAATTTTATATTAAAAATAAAAGATTATCTTCATGTTTCTAAATTATAATATTTTATTTTATATATTTAAATAATAAACTAGTAAATCTTTAATTTTTATTTCAAATATCATTTTTTGGGAATATTCATATTCATATCATGCAATTATTTTTATTATATTTCTTATGAGTTTTTTAAATATTTTTATTATTCAAAATATGAAAATAAATTTTAAAAAGAAATGGAGAGGGTTTTTTTAAATGATAGATTGACAAATTTTATTAATTATAAATTTGAATTTTTAAATTTAAATATAAAATTAAAATTTATTTATAAAAGCACATAAGAAATTTAATTAAACAAAAATGAGACTAAATTGATTAAAAATATTATCTTAATTAAACTCTAAATTTAATTTTGAGTTTGGTTGAACTAATTAAAAGAGTGTGAGGATTAGTATACTCCAAATATACATTTTACTACATTGTAATTTTGACTTTGAATATAATTAAAATCAAGTAGCTAAATTTTATTAATTAACTCAATTAAAAATTTTAGATAGAGTTGAAAATTCAAAAAAAATGATATGCCCGCGCGCATATATATATCACCTTTTTTGTAAATTTAATTTAAAAAATATTAGAAATATTTAAATATTTGAATTGAATTAGACTAACTCATTAATTTCAAATATCTAAACTGGAATAAATTAAAAATTGTTCAATTCAAGATGAATATTTTTTTCATTTTGATTTTAGATCAGCTTCTTTATTTTTTAAATAATTAATTTTTAATTTAATTTTAAGTAATAGATTTAGAATTGGATTCGATAGCCTCTATTATTAAAAAACATATGCGTATCCAAGACTATAGTTAAAAACTCACGCCCTCCTCCTCTCATCGACACATAAGCCAATGCCAAGGATGTGTACCTAAGTTATCCCAAAGGGGACAAACCAATCAAAAGCAAAAGCTCTTGAAGAAAAAAGAAAAAAAAAATCAAAAAGCAAGTACAAACCATGTCATTATTCAATTTAAACAGCGGGCGAGTATAGCATCACATTCTGCTTTCTAACAGTGTTTCCAGAATTGATCCATTCAATCAGTAAAAATGAAAATATATCAGTGATTCGTCGATTTGATTAAAAATTGATCAACTAAAAATAGTCAAAATTAAGAAAATCACTCAAATTAAAGTTGAAATTAAAAATTAGGTCAAATCAGTTCAATTTAAATTATGTTATTTTGTAAAAAATTTAAAAATTTTAAAAATTTACACTATTTTATTCAAAATTTAAATTTTTTAAAAATATTTTTTATTATTTATCAGATTATATGCATTTTAAAATATTTTAAATATTATTTATATCTTTTAAAAAAAATATTATATTGAATCAATCAAACCAATCAAATTGAACAGCTAATCGGTTCGGTTGGTTTTAAAAACATTGTAATGTTTCTAAAGCCCCCAGTGGTCTTAAAACCCTAGACCTCTTAAACTCTTTTTCTCCCGTCAACGCAGCAGCAGTGAAGAACTGAAGAGGTGAGCAATCTATCGACTGTTTTCGATGGACCCGTGAAGAAGAAGGACATGATCTTTATGTCTATATTGATACTATCGTTGGTTATCTTCTCTTTGATGTCTGCCTTAGTGGGCTTTTTACATGATGAGTTGATGTTAAAGTTTTGATTTCTAATCGTTTTAGGGGCTTGTTAAAATGTAATGGAGATGGATTTGGTGCAAACTTTATAACGTTGCGGTCTTTTCGATTTTTTCAGGTGGGTTTTTCAGCTAGTTGAAAATGCTTGTGTTGTTTGAGACACCTGCTGGCTTTGCTCTCTTCAAAGTATTAGATGAAGGGAAGCTGTCTAAAGTTGAGGTAACCATCGCCCAACGTTTTATTCTACCCTGTTTGAGTTTCGAGGAAAAGTCAAGAAATTTAAGATTGCATTGTATTTTCTGTTCTCTTGGTTTAGCAATGCTGAAACGCTTGCCTATTTTACGTGTCGATTCTCAATTCTGAACTCTTTTGTCTTGATTATCAAATATTTTGAGATTGGAGAATTTATTTTTAGTTTACATTACTTACCTTTTTCATACTCGCAAAAAGTGGAGAAATTGGGGAGCCTTGTATATTTTTGGGTTGAAGTTTATCTCAAATTTGTGTTCTTGTTGCAGGACTTATGGAAAGAGTTCTCCACTGCAGACTTGGCAAGAAAGGTTTTGCCTCGCACTTTCTTTCTCCAAGAATGTGTGTATTTGTAGAACTGAATATCTGTGATGGTTAGGCAGTATGTAGTTCTTTGTTTTTTGTTGATAGACTAATTAATCATCGAACCTACTACAATGGGGCAATCATGAAGTTTATGGTTTCGGTTGTTTATTTCACAATTGTCCAACATCCGGCATTCCTCTTTTGGTGGGTTAAGAAAAATGTTGTGGAACCTTCTCTGTGTTGGACCAGCGTAGCTAAATTTCCTTTCCCACCTTTTCCTTGTTATCAGTATGTATTTATGCGGCAATGTTGTACGCCATCAAAGCTTTTTTTTTTTAATTGACCTGTGGTTGTTATTTATACATAATCTTTATTATTATACTTTCATACCTAACTGCTTTTCGGTGTAAATGTCAGGTTGTCAAGCTGAAAGGTTTTTCTAAGTTTGAGAATACAGCAGAGGCTTTGGAAGCAGCAACAAAAATAATTGATGGCACAGCTACCAAAGGTCTCCGGAAGTTTTTGAGTAAACATTGTGAAGGTGAAACCTTAGCTGTGGCTGATTCAAAGCTTGGAAATACAATCAAAGAAAAACTGGTGTGCTCAAATGTCTAGAAATTATTGTGATGCTGTGATTCTCAATTTATTGGGGTTGGGTTCATTTGTCTAACCTGGATCAATTATTATGTTGCAGAAAATAGAATGTGTTCACAACAATGCTGTCATGGAACTGATGAGGGGTGTTAGGACTCATTTGACTGAACTAATATCTGGTCTACATGCTCAAGATTTAGCACCAATGAGCTTGGGATTATCGCATAGTTTGTCTAGATATAAGCTGAAGTTCAGTCCTGACAAGGTATTTTTCTTAAATTTGTGCCTTGGTTTCTATATTTGAAGTGTCTCATATGTATCTCTTTTTCTGTTGGGAGCAAATTCCATGACTGTAATGGACTTGTTTGTGATACTGATGTGAAACTTTGGTTGTTGAATGATTCAATTGCTTAATAAAATCCTTGGTGAAATATACGAACTGATGTTCTTTTTTCGATTCATTTATAATACACTGCACCCAATCTCTGTTTGACTTTGCATGGATTTACTTGAGTGTTTCTTCTTAATGGGAGGTTTTAGTCCAAGGGAAAAGGAATTTTAGGCTGACCAGAATTTTGCTGACTAAGATTCTTAGTTTTACCACATTAACAAATTTTCCGTTCATAAGATTTTTAGAAGTTATTTTGCCAAGTCTTGCAGAGAATATTTGAATTTATTTCCTACTAATTTTCTGTTTTTAGGTTGATACGATGATCATTCAAGCTATTGGCTTGCTTGATGATCTTGATAAGGAGCTCAATACATATGCAATGAGAGTTAGAGAATGGTATGGTTGGCATTTTCCTGAACTTGGCAAGATTGTACAAGACAACATCCTTTATGCCAAAGCGGTGAAATTGATGGGTAGCCGTGATAATGCTGCAAAGCTTGATTTCTCTGAGGTAAAAATCTAACTTTGTTTATTTCAATCACAAGGTGTTTCTGTATGATGGCTTATGGGATTACAAAAAATGCATCCTCATCCAGTTGCATGATCCTATATTTTCTTGAATTGCTGTCTTATCTTTGGGCTTATGCCATAGGTCGATCAGTGGCTCCAGCTGACAATATTTTTATCTAAATGTTGCCTTGGTGTATGTCTGTTGTTAATATTATTAACTGACATCAGTGGTGGCTCTTCATAGAATTAAAACCATGCTCATAAATGTTTTGTTTTGTTTTTTCCCCCCTTGAAACTTTCATAGATACTGCCGGAAGAAGTGGAGACAGAGCTGAAGGAGGCATCTTTGATATCCATGGGAACTGAAGTTAGTGAAGTTGATTTGATGAATATCAGGGAACTTTGCGACCAAGTTTTATCTCTAGCTGAATACAGAGCTCAGCTGTATGATTATTTGAAGAGCAGGATGAACACCATTGCACCAAATTTGACAGCCCTTGTCGGAGAGCTTGTTGGAGCTCGCCTTATTGCCCACGGGGGTAGCTTATTGAATCTTGCAAAGCAGCCTGGGAGCACCGTTCAGATTCTTGGGGCAGAGAAGGCTCTTTTCAGAGCCTTAAAGACAAAGCATTCCACTCCAAAATATGGGCTTATTTTCCATGCATCCTTGGTTGGTCAGGCAGCTCCTAAGACAAAAGGGAAAATTTCCAGATCACTAGCTGCTAAAGCAGCACTGGCAATTAGATATGATGCTCTTGGAGATAGCCAAGATAACTCTCTAGGACTAGAAAACCGAGCCAAGGTACTTCAAAGATTTTTACCTTCAAAAACTTTTTTTTAAAAAAGAATATTTGCAATTTAGGGGACTTATTTCCTTGACGTAACAATTTGTAGCTTGAGGCAAGGTTAAGAAATCTTGAAGGGAGAGAATTGAGTCGTTCTGCAGGATCTGCCAAAGGCAAACCAAAGATAGAAGCTTATGACAAGGATCGAAAAAAAGGAGCTGGGGGATTGATAACTCCTGCCAAGGTCCATCTTTAGTCTCATGATTTGTTCTTAGTTTCCTCTCACATTTTACTGGCATTGACTCCTTTTTGCTTTGTGCAGTCTTACAATCCTTCTGCAGATGCTGTTCTTGGGCAAACACCAAACTCGGCTGCTGGGAATGGGGAAGAAATTGTCCAAAAGAAGAGAAAAACTGAGGCAGAGCCTTCTGTTATTGGGGGAGCTGCAGAAGAGGCTCCATTTACTGGTGAGAAGAAGAGAAAGAAAAAAACTGATGAAGAGGAAACTGCTGTGCAGTACGATGGAAATGGCACTGCTAAGCAGGAAGATGAAGGCGAAGCAAAAAAAGAAAATAAGAAAAAGAAGAAACATAAAGCTGAAAATGATGAGAATGAGAATGTTGATGCAGGAGAAAAGAAGAAAAAGAAGCGAAAGCATGCTGAACGAGATGAAGACTCTGAAATGCCAAGCAAAAAGAAAGAGAAAAAGAAGAGAAAGAGTGAGGATTGAGAACTCTTGAAAGTTGAGGTTACAGGCTACCCAACAATTTTGAACGCCTTTGGCAGCAACTCCTTAATTCTCTACTGTATAATTTTCTTTCTTTTTCTTTTCATGCATGTGGTTTTTTAGCTATTTTCCAGTGTATTTTTTATTTTCTTGGGGACATGGTAATGAGCTGTTCTGTTGGAAGTGGACACATCGTGAAAATTATTTGACAATTCACTGACATAGTGATGATATGGTAGTGTGTACTATGGCTCATTCAAGAATTGAAATTGAAATGAGTTTGTACCTGAGTTGGTATTCAAAGAGTAAAGTCAGTGAGTTAATTCTAATGGGAAATGGATGCACGAAGTGAAAATTTATCAGCTTGGCTAAGAAACTTTAACTGAAGCTTGTAATTAATATATATAATTAATTTTTATTTTAGAATTAAGTTTAGATAAGCAATTGTTATTTGTTAGATAATTATTAAATTGAAATAAAATTTAATATTTGTCAAAATAATTGTTTGATATGTAATGTATTAGAATTTTTATGTGGATTTCTTTAATTAGAAAATTTTAAAATAAAATTAAAAAATTATTAAAAGCAATTATAAAATAAGTAATTAAAAAATAGTCTTCATAAATTATTTATTTATATAAATATTATTTACTTAATTGTATATTTGTACAATTATTTTATTTTATCAATAATTTTAAATAGTATATTAAATTATAGCCATGCTAATATATTGTTTCGAAATGAGTCAAAGGTTCACTCTGCAAACAAGATTAACAATGGATATTGGATAGTTGTTTTATTTTGATATTTCTAATTGGTGGATAGATTTGATCAAATTGAAAA
>CATIWR010455905.1:0-11982 GCA_949677035.1 Omphalea diandra | reverse complement strand
ATATATATATATATATATATATATATATATATATATATATATATATATATATATATATATATATTAGTTTAGGCTTTTTAGTTTAATACTATATTTTCATGTTTTGAGTAATCGTGTAATGATGGTTTAGAGCCTAATGATAATAAGAAAGACCTAATATGGAAATATAACTATTTGCAAGATCTTGAAGACTCCAATCGAATAACTTGTTCATTTTGTGGGAAAGTAACAAAGGGTGGAATATAAATGGCTAAACTATTGGGGGAAACATAAATACCAATAAATGCTTAAAGTATTCAAAGCATGTTAGGGAAGAATTACAATAGTATGTGATAGGGAAAAAGTAGGAAAAAGAAAATTATGATAACATATAAGAGTTGCATGATGGGGAAGACCTTATTAAAGTTAAAGATGGTGTAGAAGAGTACAAAATCAATTTAAATGGAAAGAGATCAACTAGCAAACCAAGGGCTGATGCTGAAAATGGTCAAGGTAAGAAATAAAAACAAAGAGTTCCTTAGATGCTTTTATGACTAAGAAAACTGAAGTGGTGAACTTATGAAAAAAGTAAATTTAACGCAAACCAACATCAATGATTCATTAGATAAAGAAAAAAGGGTCATTACATGCAAATACATAAGTAGATTCTTTGATCAAGTAGAAATTTCGTTTAATGTTGATTGATTGGATTCCTTCAAATGGGCAATTGAAGCTGTAAGACAATATGGTCTTAACTTAAAGCCACTTAGTTATCACGAGCTAAGAGTTCAATTTTTGTAGAAAGAAGTTGCCAACACAAATGAGTTGTTGAAGAATCGTGAGGAAGCATGGAAGAAGCATGACTATTCTACCATGTTCGATGGGTGGAGTAGCAAAACCAAAAGGAGTTTGATAAATTTCTTGGTTAATTGTCAAGTTGGAACCAAGGTTATTAAGTCCATTGATGCATCAACTTATGTTAAAATAGGTGAGGAAGTGTTTGAAATGCTCAATGATTTTGCTAAGCAAATAGGGGAAGCTAATATAATGTATATTATTACTGATAAAGGCTTTAATTTTAAGTTGGGTGGAAAGTTGTTAAAAGCAAAAAAAACCCACTTATATTGGACACCTTGTACAACACATTTAGAAGATTTAGGGAAAATAACAAAAATTTCAAAGACTTTAGAAAAGGCTATAAGCATGATAGGAGATATATATATATAATCATACTTGTCTTTAAAATATGATGGAGAATCTACAAAGCAAAGGAAGTTGATTCAACTGGGAAAAACTAGATTTTGCACTTCTTATCTCACATTAAAATGCATTCACCATCAAAACAACTCATTGAGGGTTATGTTCACTTCACAAGAATAGGTCTCTAGTACATGGGTAAAGGAATCAAAAGGTAAATGTGTTGTTGAAACAATTTTGATGCCTTACTTTTGGAGAATGATGTTTATACATTGAAGATTATGGAGCCACTTATTCGAGTTCTTAGGCTTTATGATAATGGAAAAAGACTAGTATATATATGAAGCAATGGTTCATGTTAAAGAAGCTATTATCAAAGCTTTTAATGGAAATAAGGATAAGTATAAGGTTGTTTTCAAAATTATTATTGAAAGATGGGAATGCCAACTTCATCAAACTTTGTATGCATTAGACCATTTCCTAAATCCATAATTTGTTTTATGATAATCAAAGTATCGAGTTTGATGAGGAGATTACAATTGGTCTTTATGCTTGTGTAGGAAAGTTGGTTAGAGTTCAAGATGTTTAACCCAAGTTTATGTTTGAATTATCCATGTATAAAAAATTTAAAGGTCTTGTTGGTATTCCATTGGCTATTAGATTAAGAAAAACAAAAGCAACAGGTACTTTTAAATTAGTGCATAACATTATAACTTTTTTTTTTCTAAACCATATAACATAATGCTACAACTTATTATTATTTATTTGAGAATAAAATAACTAGTTCAATTTGTAAGCATATTAATTTGTAGATAAAAATAATGTATAGCTGAATGGTCGAGTCTTTATGGGGGCTCTACTCCAAATTTATAGCAACTGACCATTAAAATTCTTAGCTTAACTTGTAGTACTTCAAGTTATGAAATGAACTTGAGTGTTTTTAGGCAGGTAATACATATTTAGACTTTTCATTAATTGATTATTAAGAGTTTTAAGTTATTGTAATATTTCAATTAAGTGACTACTCTTATTTGGACATTGTTCTTAGATTCATATAAAAAGGAGAAATTGACTTAAATAACAAAGATTAAATGATTTGATCTAAGTACAATCATGCCTTTAAAGCATGTTATGATTGAAGAGATGTCATAGACCCCATTTCCTTGGATGATATTGATGAAAGAAATGAGTGGTTGATTGGTAAAGAAGGCGCTCAAGATGAAGATGTTAAAGATGATTGTGTATTTTCTAGTGAATAAGATAATGGCTTAACATGGGGTGCAGTAACAATGTAGTTGTTGGAGAAAGTATTAGAAATACTAGAAATCAAGTAAAGTAGGCTAAGTTTAAGGCCAACTTAAGTGCCTCACAATCACAAGAGAAAATTTTGAATTGGATGAGATGGAAGAAGATGAAATTGAATGACATGAAAGTAGTGGTGCAACTGAAACTAATGAGGATTTAAATGGAGATTCTTGCGATGGATTTCAAGATTATATTATGAATTCAAGGCTGAAATTTCCTAGGATGGGTTTTAGTTAGAATTTTCATGATCTTTTTTCTAAGTTTTAGGGATGGCTTATGATGAATTTTAGGTTGTTTTACATGATCATTTTGGTTTAAACTTTTGCGAGTTTGAAACATATACTAGCTTTATTAGGCTATTAGCCTTATGTTTATGGTTAGATAGTTGTAGAAAAATCTGAATCCAAGTTAGCTATAAACTTTATTGGTTTATCTAAGGAATTAATCTTTCTTATTTAGTTTAACCACTTTATAAATGTTCTTAGTATGTCATGATGTTTCCTTCTTTTTCTTTAAATGCTAATTTTTTTTCTTTATAGATTTAATAACATGATTAGATATGTTGTATTCTTATAACTACATTCTAGATATTATTAGAAATTCACACCTTGCTTTGCTTGAGCAAGTGCTTTTTTGGCACCTTACACTTTCAGGCAATAAAAGACTTTATTGTCTTGAATGTGCCCATCGCATTCGACTACTTGGTTTGGATACACTTATGATAATATTATATTATAGATAACTCAAGCATAAGAAAACTATAACTTAAAGGTTGGTCGTGTGGCCATGCATATCCTCGAATTTTGAGTTGATTTCTTATTGCCTTGTTGCCTTTGTTTTTTCTTTTTTTTCTTAAATTGATTCTTGTGATCAAGCACAAAATAATAATAATTATGGGATATACATAAAAAATTCAGTATATGCTCACTACACTAATGATATGATTGAGTTGGGTAGTTAGGATAGATCTCTTGGGTTAAGTCAAGTGGTTTGAGTCTTCATAGTCTGGCCATTATACGACAAATGAAGGTGAGAGAGGAATCCGACCCTATGCTGAAAGTTCACTATGATGCATAAGTCAGTAAACACCACTTGAGAGATAAAGTGAGAGTATGATAAAGTAAAATAAATAAAAATACTTGGTTGAGACCCTTTAAATAGTGATTCAAGTGGATTGTATTTGTATTGGATAAGGAATCTATTTTCTTTTTTATGAAGATTATCTTCCTAATAAGAATTATCCTTTTTTGATGAGGATAGGGGATGGGCTAAAAAACCATGTATACGAGTTGAGCCAACACGAATCTATAAGCTAAGAGCCCTTTTTAGATCGAACTGGACTTAAGACAATTTGTATGATGGAGGCTCATGATACCAAGTTGAGGCTTATATAAAAGTGGGTTTAACTAATTTAATAAGGATGATATCAAACATAGTATAAATAACACTAAAAGTGCTATAGATATTGCGTAAGCATTGAGAGATATATTAGTATATGTATGATAATACATTTTATAATAGGTAATAACTCACCCTACCATAACTATTTTGTAAATTCCATAAGTTAGAAGATTAATTTGACGAAGAAATTTCTTGAAGGTGTTGTTTACTTCTCCATAGTTGCCTTGTGTATCTATATTTTAGATTATTGATGTTATGTAATTAATGAATGTCTTGTACGTGAAAGCACTAAGATTTGTAATCCTATTCTTATTGTTTCTTAAATGTTACTAAAATATGGGTATATCTAATACTTGATATATATAGGTATTGTACACATTTTATAGATGTGATTCCTTAAATTATACATTAGCCTTCATTAAGGTTAGAAATAATAATATAGGTTGAGATCACTCCCCAAATCCTTTAACGGAGTTTGAGTATAGTTTAATGAATCTTGCATAATATAAGATACTAGTTGAAAACTCGCATATTAAGCAAAATTATTATAATAATAAATTTAATATATATGTTATTAATTAATTAATTGAATGATTAATTATTATTTTATAAAAAAATTATAGCCAAGTAAAAAAAATAATAAAATAAAATTTCAAACTTTGTAATTATGTATGAAGGAGTGGTGATGAAAGATTATTTATTAATTCATACCTTTAATTTTATGTGACACAATTTTGAGAGAAATTTATTAAATTTGAATGAAATAATTTCTGACAAACAATCAAATAAATATTAAGTATTTTTATAGTAAAAAATAAATTAACAAATAATTATAAATTATATATACATTTGTAAGGTTTTTGTAATAAAAAATTGTTTATCAATTCATAACTTCAATTTTATATGATACAGTTTTAAGAGAAAATTTATTAAACTTAAATAAAGTAATACCTGACAGTCTATTATTAACTTTTATATACTCACAATTTTAAATAATCAATATAATTAATCCAAATCTTAATTTCCTATTTCTAATTTTTACTTTTTAGATTTTTTAATTTTCTATTCAAAATTTTTTTATATGGTCTTAGTTTCACGTTTATAATTTTTTATTTATAATTTTTAATATGAGAATTTTTATAGAATAATGTAAAATAATGACATGTAACTGTATTATATAATTATTTGATAAATGACAAATTATAGTTTAAAATTTACTCTAAGACTGAAATTAACAATATAAACTAATTTGAACAAGTTTAGGTAAATTCACTAAGAGTAGAGCATTGATATGGGATTGATTAGAATGATGGGAAGGGTTCATCATAAGAGAAATTTTATTTGCAACCCTTCATTTTCTCTTTACACCCACCTTAAAATTTGAAAAATTATATTATTTATATACTCTAAATAAATTACCTTTTTTGTTTTTATTATTTATGTATAACCCCTTTATATTATTAAAATTTATCACTCTATATAAATTAACTAACTTATGTACTAAAATTTTTTCCATCATTGTTATTTATATACAACCCCTTTATATTATTAAAGCTTATCACACTCTATATATATTTTTTTTTTTTACTAAACTTATAATACTCTATAATGTAATGAAATAAAATATTTTTATTTTAAGTATTAATAGATCAAATTACACCAATATCTTCTATTACGTATAATTGACATAAATATCAATATAATTATGTTTAACCATTGAAAGACTCACATATTGATTATATTAAAGTATTTGAATCATTGTCTTAATAATGTAACTATTGTCATGCTATGAATAATTAATTTAGATGATGCATGATATTTAATTAACAATATTTGAATGTTTGTACAAATATAGGATTTTTTGAAAATCATGGATGTTATTATAAGGTATTTATCTCGAATTAATGACTTATTTTAATATAAAATATTTGGTGTTTATATTGAAAATGGGTTGTGCAATTGAAAATGAGAAAAAAGGATTATAAAAATTAAAAGAATAGAAAAGGAGAAGAGGGGCATTGTGAAAATAAATTTGTAAATGATGATTGTAAAAAAAAAAAAAAAGAGTGTAAAAAGAAAAATAGAAAGTTGCAAATAGAATTTGCATTATCATAAAAGTATTCCATTACAGTCTAATAAAAACTTTAGATGCCTTATATATATATATATATATATATATATATATATATTTGATGTTTGATGTACTTAGAAAAATTGATTAATACTAGTTAAAGGAAAAAATAAATAATTTTTAAGAAAATGACTTTTTTCAAAAAAGAAAATATTGAAAAATATTTTTCAAATCTTAACAAATTCATCTATATAAAAAAAAAAAAAATTACATAAGTACATAGTTATTATTAGAGTACTTTTTATCATCATTCATTCATAACCATTAATTCCATCACCGATCAATGGCTATCATCACTAATCGGTGAAGTCCAAATGATTTTTCAATTTTTAAGGTATTTTAAGTCCACAAATTTTTTTTTTATTTTAAGGTATTTTCATATTAAATAATAAATAGTATAAATATAAATTTTTTTTAGTCTAAATTTTATAATAATTTTATAAATTAAAAGAAAATTAATATTTTTAATATATTCTAATTACTAAAAAATATCATTCTAAAAAAAATTTAAAAAATATTTTCATAAATAAATTATATTTTGTGAAATAAATGAAGCCTAATATAAGAAATATGAGATTTTTCGAAAATTTATATTTACCATGATTTTTTGTGGCCTTAAACTTACTTTTTGTCTAATGACAGTTCGATTTTTTAACATACTAGGAGGCTTAACTACACGAAGGCCTCGAATTCTTCACAATGTTTCTTTTTATGGTCTTAAAACATTTTTCGGTTCCACAAAAGTAATTAAATTTTGTTTTATTTCCTTTTTTTTTTTTTTTGTTTTTTGTACATTACGGAACATACGTTGATGGGGCCGAGGCCTCTTCTAGGTCATAGTTGTGGCCCTAAAAAGAACTTGTATCATTACAGCTTGAAGTGCATAGATAAACACAATAGTTGCTCTGCATAACTACTTCCAAGCGATTGGACTACTAACCCAACAATGCAATGTCTGCCTGTAATACGAGGGATCAAACCTTGTCAATTTCACTTTCAAAATTTCCAATATGTGTGGGGATTACTATTTTCAACTTCCACTTAATTATATTATGATCACAACCCAAGAGGAAATGCTACGCAACTATTGCCTTCAACCAATGCCAAAAAATTCCAACAAATTAGCAAAGCAACGGTATGCTGCTCACTTTACGTCATTTTTTGAGATCTGCTACCTTTAAAGCAAAGCTTTCCATCTCCAATTAAAAAAATAAAAAAGCAAATGAAATGACAATCCTTGAATCATTTATCCTGGCCATATGCATGTAAAAAGGACAACCAAGAGTTCATTTGTTCCTGTTAACAGAATGAGAACTGAAAAATACAAAAGGCCTTCTATCACCATTGCCAGATAAAACAAAATGAAAATTGTATTAGCTTTAGGAAAGTTCCCCACTGCGCTTAGCAGTAGCAGCAGCAACAAAAACATCCACTAGCAATCCACGGAATCTGCAGTTCATGAATACCAGTAATAGTTGTCCCCCCTGGTGATGTAACATCATCTTTAAGCTGACCTGGATGCTTCCCAGTTTTGGTAGCCATAGATGCTGCTCCTAAAACCTGCACAAGAAACACTATTCAACTAATTTCAAGCAGAGGAAAAGCATCTTTAACTGAATAGCCAGCAAAACACATTCCAGCTCTAAAACTTGTCCAAAGGAAACAGGAGACATGACACAGCTCCTAGAGTTCAGTTGCAGTGGTAAAGCAGTCTATTTGAAGTGGTGGAACAGCCAAGTTCCTGATTCCAAGGGATTCAGTCAGAAATCTGTTTTCCCTTATTCATGGGAGGTGGCAGATTCTGGTCAAGTAAAACACATTTTTTGGAATAATTATATTAATATTCATGAGATGCATTAGACAGATTATTCTTTTTTGGGTCCCACAAATTCATGTATGATGTAGTACATTGATGGCAAAGTGCTATGCAATATGTTACATTTAAAGCACTTAAGACACTCAAACTTTTGCAATTAAGATTTCGCATATAAGCAAACTAGTTTAAAATATAAATAAATGTTCTTACAACTATGTTCCCATGCATAATTCATTTCCCATTCATTTTTTTCCATTTTACCCTCCAAAATTACAAGTATTGTCATTTCATCATTACATTGCAAATTGAATTCCATAACTATAACCAATTCAAACTTCTAAATCCAATGTAAGAAAAGTGAAACTCAAGCTTGCTCCTACTAAAAGAGAGCATTTACAGTTCGATGAAAGTTGTCTAAAAGATACAATTTTTTTCAGTTTTCTCCCTTTTTAGTAGGTTAGAGTAAGCACATTGTGGGCATAAGATGAGGTACTACAAATCCTAATGCATATACGACGTCACTCACTTGCATGCCTTACAAAATCGAGCATTGATGACTATATTATTGATCAACTTATAGTTTGAGAAGCTAGACCCAATGCAAGTTCTCAGTGTAGACCTGCAGCAACTCCTTCATCAAGCAGGGCCTCAATTGCTATATATAAATATATATATATGCTGGGCCATTTCCACTGTTCATTTCAGGAAAACAGAGTATATAACATCACAAACAGAATCTATTCAAGATGCATGAACATGTCTAGTTGCTGCTTATTGAAGCCTTTCCGAAAAAATTAACCAAAGCGCTACTATTTAAGCATTAAAAAAACATAATAGAATAATATATTGATTAGTGTGATCAATTTTCCATAAAATAATACATTGATCTGTGCGACCCATTTTCCTATAAGGCTCCTACCTCAAACCAATGATTGCATCAAACAATTTGTCATCAACTCTGTTATGAATGTTAGGGGGAGAATGTTTAGAGAACATGTGACTCCAAGGTATTGAACTCATTCCTCTATTTTGAATGATGTCTTTTGAATGATAACAAAACTAAGAAAAATTCTAATGTTTGTACTTTAGTGTTTTTGAATGATTTGAACAGACTCAATGAACATTAAAGGAAGAGATTATTGTGAATGCAAGGGCGAGAATGTTTGGAGAATATATGAACTCAAGACCCGACAAATGTTAAAGGGTTAGAACAAGTTTAATGGGTCTTGAACATCTCCCAACGAGCATTGAACGATGAACAATGGACGTTGATTAGATGCTACAAATTGCCAAAGTCTTTTGGACCTTACAACGGGTGTTATTTCTTTGCAACGAGCATTGGAGAACTACTCCAAGTTGAGCTATGTTGGACCTTGCGACGGGCGTTGTAGTTTCGCAACGGACATTGATCTAGCCTATCAATAAACGTTGCATATTTGCAATAGGCGTTGGAAAAATGTCTAAGTTTGAGCTAAAGCTTCCGGAACTCTAAACAGGTGTTGACCCTTCTCAACGGGCATTAAGGAGTTTTCAAAGGGCATTGCGAATTGCTCAATGGGAGTAGAAAGCAACTGCGCAGTTTGATAAATAGAGCACAAGGTTCACGCTTTTTGAAAATGAACAACGAACATTATTCTTGCTCCAATAGATGTTGTAGTCAAAGCCAACGGGCGTTGAATAATGACCAATAGGTATTGAAAATAACCGTTACAAGTTCAACAAGATTAATGAAGAACAAAGAGTGCTGTCACATCTAATGACTAGTTTTGCAGAAAAACTGTCAGATATAACACTAACTATTCCAACAACTAGTTTAGAAATTTAGCTATATAAAGAGCATTTTTAAAGGCTAGAAAAAAAGTGAGAAAGTTTGTAGAATATTTGTAAACATTTTTAAAATTTTTAGCAAATCTTTGTGCAAACCTTTTTTAGTGTTACTTGTATTTTTGGTAGAGTGAGATTATTTTGTTACTTTTTTTAGAGTGGATTTTCTTAAACACTAAAAGTGTAATTGCTGCCTAATTAAAAAGATATTGACACTACTTGGATCTATCTTTACTGGTGATTGTAAAGATTGGCATTGTTTCTAGATACTAAGAAAAATGTTGTTTTTGAGCTTGTAAAAAGGAGGGTTCTTCATTAGCATGAAAAAGAAAAAGTTTTGTTATTGAGCCTAGAAAAAGAATACAAAGGTCTAAGTGAAAATTTAAAAAATGGAGTAAGCAAGTTGTCGAACCACTATAAATCTTTGCGTTAATTTACATGATCCGCTTTCGCAATATTTGGTTGTTTTTTGTTTTTGTTTACACCCAATTCACTCCTCTCCTGGGTTGCCTCAATTGCCACTTATTCCGACAAGCTCTCCATATCTTACCAATTGATCCAAATAATTTATCAATTAGTTCTCCATCTTCTTCAGTTGCAACTCCACCCAAACTCATTACTGTTCACAAACAAGCAAATTAGAGTTCAATGACGTCATGCAAAGTAAACACAACCAAGACACATGACAGATTGCAAATACAAACTGTTAAGGAACTTGAAGGATTTACAGATGCTTGTGATCTCACAAAAACAATGAAGATTGGTGGAAAATAAAGAATCTGTAAACATATCTTGATTTTTTTTGAAGTAAACCTCCAACATGTTGCAATTAGCCTTTCTTATAAAGCCTCCAACATGTTGCAATTAGACTTTCTCATAAAGCAAATAAGAATTAATCTGATTTTTCTTGGTTTGATACTCTCTTCACTACCAAAACTATTATTCACATCTGAAATAAGCAGAGCCAATTTGTGAATCCAAAGTTTTCAAGATGCTCATTAAAGTTTTATTCTAAAAGAATACTAACCATCTTTGTTACCAAAAATATTTGCCTAAATTAAAAGAATGCAGAGAAATATCACAAATCCACAGTTTTCTCAAAGCTAATATAATTTTATTCTAGAAGAACAAGAAGAAGAAGTGGCAGCCAAAGCAGTAGTCAAGTGCCACTTGCCGCAGTCACCTCGACAAGTCCCTTACATCAGCATTTCAATTAAGCCATTACTTGTTCATCATTACTTACAGGGAATAAAAGAACTAAATAAATTGCCAGGAAATATTTAAAAATTTGAGTACGAAGTAAAATTTGACCCTGCAAAGTTGCAGCAGCCAATAGGATCCCTCTTGCTGCAGTTACCATCCCAAGTCCCTTGCAGCTTCATTGCCAATGAGCAAGCACTTTTTTCCAACATTATTTACAAAGAATAAAATGACATTAATTTGCAGGAAATACAAAAAGTAAAGACCATTTGTGCCATGCAAACTTGCCCATGAGAACTAATTAACTCAATCTTTATGCATTTTATAAAGTGCCAATGTAGAAGGGCAATTCTAAATGAGATAAAACATGTCATACATCTCCATTAGGAAGCATGCTCAAAATAACATATGTAGCACTAAAAAATATAGAATTGTACCTGATGTGGCCTCGCCCACTGCTGCAGGAGTATTTGGCATCACCCTGATAAATCGGTTATGGCCAGCCCACTCCTAAACAAAATTAAAACAAAAATCTTCATTGAAATATTTAAAAAATATATGATAATTACGAACATAAAGACGTACTAAACCCATGAATTTGCATTGACCATCACGGCAAGACACAACCAAATGAAATTCAGCAATAGCAAAATGAGAGTTGACAAGATGAAACAAATAAACTATCACTCTAGCATTCTAATTTATAAAGTTCATAGTAAAAAATAACCAAAAAACAAAGTGAAGTTGAAAAAAGGACCGATGATGAGACACTTATCCTTACTCATCATAAGAATTTAGTCTGCCAGAAATTTTTTTTAAAAAAATACAGGGAATATTAAATCTTTGTTAAGGGCACAGTGAACAAAATCCATACAAACTCCTGTAATCTATTTTCTTTCAACTATTAGCTACCTCACTACTCTGATTCACAAATTCTGGTGCTTTACCTAATGTTCGACCCAGTATAGCTTCTAAAGAAACCAGAAATCTGGCCCGAATCATCAGGGCTGCAAGCTATCCTACATCACGCTAATAGATGCAAACAGGGAGCTGTATTCACAAAATGAATGCTTCCACAAGCTAACCTTAGCTTATAGTTAAGTAGCAACAAATAAAGCAAATACAAAAA
>CATIWR010455858.1:0-26211 GCA_949677035.1 Omphalea diandra | reverse complement strand
TCGTTTTGGTACAAAACGTATCATTTAACGGCATATTTTGATTTTTAACTGGCCTTTGGGTTTACTCCAGAGAAATGGAAAATCTAGTCAACAACTAGTGTATGCATAGACTTAAAAGAGTCATTTCATTTAGCAACGAGTCTTTTATTTAATAATGATACAATAATGTGTTAAAATTTGTGAGATTCCGAGTTTGATTCATATTTTACAGTTTATTTATTTTTCTCATTTTGACGTTGAGGATGTATATCACCGAATAATTTTGATATATTTTATCAAATTGAAAAAAAAAATCCATTTTTTGAAATATAAAATGTTACAAAGGAAGTGTTTATAATTGATAGATAATTTTTTTTTTTATTACTTCACCGTTAGATAAATTTCATTGATTAATCTATGATTAATATGTTTTTTTTTTTTTTGGGACGAATAACATAAATCAATGGATAGTGGAGAGGAAAAATAATTAATAATTAGTTAATGTCACATTTTATGATATTAGAATACCTCTCAACTCATAACAGAACAATACTTGATAAATCGAAGAATAGAAAAAGTGGCTCAAATTCTCTGCACCAACACTCACTTTAGGACTTTACCACCAAGCCAAAAGCGTAATGGCACATTGGCAATGCCATAGATTGAGCACACCTAAGAATTACTTATTGAATGCACCTCTTTCGTAAGTTACACACAAATAAGTTATCTTGACGTCAGAAAAATTGAAGATACTTTTCTTTTGGTCCAGCTTTGACTTGTCAAGAAAATGGGAGCTAACACAATTGCTGATTTAACCCCAATGTAATTGACGACTCTCCTATAGTATATTGTGACTTGTTCAACCTAATGCCTATTAAAGAGGGGGAAAAAAAGAAAAAGAAAACCTACACAATAATTTCTAATTTATTAGTCATATTTTATACGAAATGTGCATTAATAGAAATGTATATATCTTTGTTAATGAGTTTTAGATTAGTAATACTCATTATTCTTCATTTATAAGATTGTCATTTTAAATTACATTCAAAGGTTACTTAACTAGGATAATTACTATTCGGCTATAATTGAAAAATCGAGTTCAATCGTTAAAATTTTGCTTAATTAGTAACTTAAGCACCAAAACACAAAAAAAAGTAAAGAAAAGAAACTATGCATCCTCCCTTTATACGGAAGTTACTCTTTGAAAAGCAAAAGGCTAAAGTGATGTAACATAAAGCCTAGTTTTCGCAGTGCGTTTCATCTCAGCTGGGCAAAAGTTCCTCTCTTTTTTTAGGTAGAAGGCCCGTCAAAGTTCTTTGACATATCATCGTCCCGAGCTTTCGTGTTCTGAAGTTTAAATGCACCGCCAAACTCCCAGAATAAGTGGGAATGATGCATGCATGCATGGGTTTATTTGTTTAGTGATAACTGCTCTTGAATAGATCTTTGCCAAGGTTGGCTAGCTGCTGTAAGTCTATATGACTATTGTACAATATATTCTCAAGTTTGTAGAATTACAGTAGGGGATATTAGTTTATGGGATAAATGTTAGAAGGAGAAGCAGTTGTTGAAGGAACTTAATAATCCCCAGCTGAAGGAAGAGTAATTGATGTGGATACAACATTCAAGGACGGGATCTATATATTGAGCACTTGAACAATCGTTTCTCGGGGTTCTTTATCTGGTTTGCATCATGAAAGGTGCAATTTAGTCACTTGTCAGCCTACGCAAATCATTGCCTTTTAGTTCTTGCTTCATGCATGGTTGTTCTACTGTAGTCGTCTAATCACTCAATTTAAATTCTAACTACTAGAGGATTTCATGAAGTTATAAAAATAATGAGATTTGAGGTGACAAACCAAATTATTTAGGTTCTGTTTGCTTTGAGGAAAATATTTTGTAGAAAAATATTTTGTTGTATTTTTCTCTATTTTGTACATTTATAAAAATTGATTAATGAAAAATATTTTTCTAATTAAATAAAAAATTAAATCATTTTTTTTAAAAAAATGACTTTTCACTTTAAAAACAGAAAATCATTTTTCGAATTTTAAACTCATTCAAATAAAAAATAAATTATATAAATATATGTATTTATTATCATTGATAATCATTTACTACTAATAACCATAATTTATTATCAGTTAGCGTGGTAACCGAGAATGAGTTTGATTTATAAAAATTTTCTTTTAATGTATTTTGCTTATATTCAATAATAAATAGTATGAATATATAATATTTATGGCTTAAATTTTATTATAATCTTATAAATTAAAAGAACATTAATATTTTTTTTATAATGTATTTCAAATACTAGAAAATATATTGCTTGAAAAAATATTTTTCTCTAAAAATATTTTTTTTCAAACAAATTAATTTTATGAAAAAAACGAACCTTATTGTCATCATATTCTCTTTTTCCATTGGTTGAGCTTTAGTTGAAATTTCTACTTTTAAACTCATAGTCTAAATAATATTATTAAATTAAAGATTCATTGATTATGTATCATATTAATAGCTTGACTGTTTATTTTTTGTCGGATGTTATTGTTAGGTATTCAAACTTAGCAACTTATCATCCTTGTATATTTCTGAATTTTAAAAAAATTCATTGGTAATTATCATCAATTTTAAATTGAGATTCGTTGCAACAAAATCAGTTTCATCACAATTAGTCATTGGTAAAAGATTGATAGATATATTGAGTTGGTAATCTAACTCCCAATAAGGCCACTTCACATTGTAGAGTGCCAGCTAAGATCATTTATTTGGAAAAGGTTTCTTGTTGGCACTCGCGATGTGATTGAAGTTATGTTTGATTTTTTTAATAAATTTTATATTAAATTTAATTATCTAATTTTTATTTTTAATTATATAAAATTTATATTTATTTTTTAATTTTTATAATTATATATAAAATTAAGAATAATCAAATAAAGTTTTAAGCTGGTATTATTATTGTTATTATTAGAATCATATTTAATCACTTGAAATATTGATATATAATTATAAAAATAAAAAAATAATATAAAATAAATATGATGTAATATAAAAAATAAAAAATATATAATTAAATTCAAAATAAAATTTATAAACGAAAGTGTCAAAAAAAAAAATTACTCGAACATTGTTGTTACTTATAAGAAGGCTTTATTTATTTTTCTCACATTTTGAACGGTGAGTTCCATCCATCTCTGGGTCCTATCTTAATTTGAGCCACATGGACTTCATAAAGAAAGACCTTAGTTGGATTGGTGGCCCTTCTGATAGCTACAGACCTTGACTGCAAACTACATGTGTTGCATTTAGATGTGACAGATGGTTGGATAAGATTGTTTCGAGTTATTTTAAGATTTAATTATTATCAGTTTTTTAGGTTAAATTCGGATCACTATTATAATTGATTTTTTATATCGAGTAATTTATTATTTAATTTTAAAAGATTTATTTAATTTATTTATTATTTATATAATATTTTTTATAATTTATTAAAAATGAAATAATAATTCTTTTTAAAAAATTATTTTTAATAAAATAGATTTTACATAAAATAAATTTTAATTTTTATTTAAATGCTTAATAAATTAAATATAATTTATTTTTTTTTAAACATATTACTATATGTAATGAAAATAATTGACTTAAGTTCACATAAAATTATATTCAAATCATATATTATAATTTAAATTAATTTATAAATACACATAATATTCAATGATAAAAAATCATTCAGTATTAAAAATTTGTGTTATAATAAAAATTTATGTGATAAAATTAGATTTGTTTTAATATATAATTTTTTAATGACAAAATTAAATTTATTACAATTATTATAAAATATAGGTAAAATTGTGATAATTTTTAACATATTAAATCATTTAAAAAATTATAATAAAAATTTAGCTTAATTACTCAAAAATTCAAATCTTTATGCTATTTTAAATTGTATCCAAAACTTTCAATTAAATCAATTATATTGTAATTTAATAAATTGATTTTAATAATACTTTAAGTCAAAAATAAAATTTAGTAAAATACATTTAAACTTGGTTGACCCATATATTTTTTCAATTAGTTTAATTAAACCTAAAATCAAGTTTACAACTTAATTAATATAGTACTTTTATCAATTACACTGTAATTTGATAAATTAATTTTAATTATACCTCAAGTCAAAAACAAATTTTAGTAAAGTACAGTTAGACTCAATTGATTCTTATACTTTTTCAATTAGTTCAATGAAACCTAAAATTAAGTTTACAACTTAATTAATATACTACTTTTATTTTTATTCAATTTAATCTTAATTTTACTTAATTAAATTTATTTATGCGCTTCTGTGTGATAATTTTTAATTTTATATTTCAATTTAAAATTTAAATTTAAAATTTTTAAAATTTAAATTTATAATTCATAAAATCTCTCAATCTCTAGTTTTTTAAAAAATTCTATCAATCTTCTTAAAAAGTTAATTTTATATTTTAAACAATAAAATTTAAACTATTCAAATAAAAACTTCTAAGAAATATTTAAAAAATCAACCACATGAGTTTAATTAATATTATATTTTATTTTTTATTCAATTTAATCTCATTTTTACTTAATTAAATTTATTTTATATTTTTAGATGATGAATTTTAATTTTATATTAAATGTAAAGATAAAAATTTAAAAATTTAAATTTATAATTCATAAAATCTCTCAATCTCTTCTTAAAAACTTAATTATTATATTTTAAATAATAATCATTGAAACTATCTAAATAAAATTTGTTTAAAAATATTCAAAAAAATTGTTTACATAAACTTAATTAAGATGATAATTTTATTTTTTATTCAATTTAATCCCTTTTTTGGTTAGATGAATTTGTTATATACTTTTATATTAGAATTTTTAATTTTATATTTAAATCTATAAATTAGTAAATTTTAAATTTATAATTTATAAAATCTCTCAATATCTCATTTAAAAATTATTTCTCTCAATCTCTCCTTAAAAATTTAATTTTTATATTTTAAATAATAAATTATTTAAAAAAATTTAAGAAATATTTAAAAAATCAATTACATGAGCTTATTTAAGATAAGACTTTTATTTTTATTCAATTTAATCTCATTTTTTATTAATTAAATTTACTATATACTTTATCTGATAATTTTATATTTTAAAAATTTTAAAATTTAAATTTATAAATTTCTCATTTAAAAAAATTATCTTCCATTCTCTTCTTAAAAAATAAATTTATATATTTTAAGTAATAAATTATTTAAAACATTTAAATAAAAATTTAAGAAATATTTAAAAATAATTACATGATATGAACTGAATATTCTAAAAAAGTTTATCCTTAAAACAAAAATTACGGTTTATTAATTTATTATTTAAATATATGAAAATAAAATTTATAATTTTAAAACGTAAAATTAGTGTAAAATTATTTATTTATCAACTAAAATAAAAATAAAATTTTGATATTTTTGTGAAAAGATATTTAAATTGAGTCAAAATAAAAATATTATTTTAGTAAAATTTAAACTTAATTTTTAATTTGATTGAACTAAATGAAAAAATATAAATGTTAATTGAGTCTAAATATACACTTTATCAAATATTGATTTTGACTTGACGTATAATTGAATCTAATTAATCAAATTAGGATATAATAGACTCAATTAAAAATTGTAGATAAAACTAAAAATTCAAGAAAATGTTTGAATTTTCTTAATTATTGAACCCACAAACTTTTAACTCGAAAATTTTTATCATAATAAATGAACATATAAGATAAATTATAACATACACTATTTTATCATAATATTTTATCACAATATAGTGTCTACCAAATTACATATAAAAAGAAGTAATATTATCATGTAATAATATCTACCATTGTATTAAATAATTTAAAATTTATCATAAAATCATTTTATCACAAGAAATAATATTTTTATTATTACTAAATAATTTATCATAATAAATAATAAATTATAAGTTAGACACATAAAAAGCATAGTAAAATTAATAAATTTATTAAAATATAAAAATTTCATTAAAATATCAAAGTTAAAGTTAAATTTAATTAAATAATTTAAATATTTTTTGAAATAAATTTCTTTCTTTTTATTTTAATTATTCTACCTTTTATATATTTAGTAATAAAAGAATTTTTTATATTGTCATCGGATTAATTAGGTTAGGTCACGGATTGACCTATTTATGTCAATTTGATTCGATTAGTCTGATTGACCCTTTACCCAACTCAAAATTTTTTATGTTATTTCGAGTTTGCTTTCGAATCAAGGTTGGATTCAAATCAAATAAAAAATTGTCATCTCTAATTACATTGTTTGATGCCGCGTCTAATTTGCTCATTAGGCATCATACACATCACTCACGAAGTAGTTCATAAGAAAATTTTTCATGTAAATCTTTATTAAGTGTGTGTTTAGATGATTTTAATAATTAACTTTTACATATTTTTGCGAGAGTAAAAACATATTGTATTTAATATTTTACTACTACATAATCATGCTTATTATTACAATTGTAATGAAAAGATATTGTAGTAAGATCGGATTATGGAACAACCTTAGCTCTCCCTTTTTTTAATAATTTTTTAATATTTTGAGTTATCGTGGTATATTCTATCGACATTATTTTTTTCTTATTTTCTTTAATAATTGAGTTATTTTATCATATTTGTTAATTATTATTTTATTTGATCTCTTTTTTAAGAGTTTTGTTTTAGATTTATTATTTTTGTCTCTTTTGTTAAGAGTTTTTATTTTTTTTTAAGTTTTAGTGATTTGAAATTGATTATTTAGTAATACATGATAATATATTACTGAACATCATCTCTTAAATATGTTTTGATGTATTATACGAATTTAGAGTTTTCCTTTGAGATATTAACGTTTCATGTTTGAGAAAGAAGACATGAAACATATAAAAAAAAATTCAATTCAATAAAATATGTAAAGTTAACAAAAAAAGACTTTAAAAAAAAAACATATTTTCCTCTTTTACCATTACCTACACATTTGTACTTCTATTGACGGATTCTTGTTCTATGGATTGAATGACTTGTCTTCTTTATGGCATAGTTTTATTTTGTAATTAGTATTCATAATATAATTATAAAAAGTTAAATTAATTTATAAATTACAAAAAATTTAAATTATAAATTATGATTTATAATTATAAAAAATAAATTTATTAATAAATTTTTTATTCAATACTACTTGAATTATCTTTGGAACAATGACATCTTAAATTTAGACTCCATTTATTTCAAGAAAAATAATTTATTTGAGAAAATATTTTTCAAGTAAAATATTTATTTGAGTGTCTGAAAGATATTATAAAAAATATTACTTTTCTTTTGATTTATAAGATTATAATAAAATTTGGATAATAAATATTTTATATTTATATTGTTTCTTATTTAGTATAAGAAAAATATATTAAAAATGAAAATTTTTATGGATTCTATCCATTTTTGGCGATCACTACCAGTCAATGATGATCGATGAAGTCAATGATGATCGATGATGAGTGTTGATAGCTAAAAATGACCAATCATAATAAATATATGTGCTTATATGATATATTTTTCATTTAGATTAGTTTGTTTAAAATCTAAAAGGGGATTTTTTTGTTTTCAAAATAAAAAGTCATTTTCTTAATGAAAGACTTAGTTTTCCTTTTGAAAAAAAATATTTTTTATTGATTAATTTTTTAGATGCATCAAGTAAAGAAAAATATAAAAAATATTTTCTATGAACAAACTGAGTCTAAATGTCAAGTAGACTTAAATCAATTCAAAGAATTTTTTACAACATAAAGAAAATAAAAAGAAATCTAAATTCATAATTTTTTTATTAAACCATTAAATTCACATGAATAGTACAATTATAAATCTCGAAACAACTAAAATCATGCTAAAAAAAAAAAAAATTCAGCATAAAATGAGACTATATATATATATATATATATCCACAACTTTAAAGTAGATCCATCCTAGCCAAGTTGTGATTCACTTATGTAGGTATATGTTATTTAGATCCACTTGAGCAGGCCTGTATTAGGATTATTAAGCCAAGTTGTGATTCACTTATGTAGGTATATGTTATTTAGATCCACTTGAGCAGGACTGTATTAGGATTATTATCATTTTTTTTTACCAAAGACGATTATTATATTTTTTTTGTCATATTACAATAGGAGTGAGAGAATTTAACTAAGAACTTAAAGGTCTTTTAACACAATTAATCAATCCAAACTTGGAGTGTGTGATTATTATCATTTCGGGTGCATACTTTTCCTGATGGTTTAATTAACTCTCTTGTGCAAAAATGATTGGCGCAAATAAATTGCACACATAAGTGATTGCTTACAAAATAGAAGTCAATAATTAACATGCAGCAACGGCAAATAGGACCCACAAACCATTAATTTCTCAAAGCTGGCGCTGTGTATGCCAATATAGCCGTCACTTCCCTGTAGCCGGTTGCTCTCACCATCGGTGCAAAGCTCGGCTATACGACCTTTTTATTACTTTACGATTTAGAAATGTCAAATAAATTAGGTTGGATGAATATGACTTGATCTTTTAATTCAACGTAACGTGATTTGATCTTTTAAGTGCTAGTTATTATCCTTGAGGCATCCAAGAAGGGGGTGAAATGAGTATTGCCAAATTTTACGCATAATTAAATTAAGTATGTAATGAGAGAAAAAAGGAAGACATAAGAATTTATAGAGGTTCAATGTCCTCTTCTTTATTAACTAAGATAACAAAACATTTGATAATCTTGTTAACCATAGAATATAAATCAACAACATAAATTTTTTTAATTCTTTTATTAATGAAAAACAATTTATCATTACTCATTCTTGACGCATAGCATATTTGAAACTTAAAACATAACTAAGTCTTTGTTCACATAATTGGCTAACACCTAGGAGGTTAAGTCTATCAAAAAGTAAAACTTTGTCAAGTATGGATAATTCATCCTTATCCACTTTATCTATGCCAATAATTTTGCCTTTCTTATTGTTCACTATACAAGTGCCATTTATTTTTATCAATGATAGATTAAAGGTATACCTATAAAATCAAATAATCTTGTCTTAGATGCCCAAATGTACTTGAAGGTTAGTACTAATCATTTATTCATCATCTCTTCTTATCTTTCAATATATGCCCATGCATACCATAGTAATCACCATAAAAAGTATATTTATGCCTGTTCTAAGCATGAGATGATGCATTTGCTTTCTTAGGCATATATCTAGCACATTGTTTCTAGGTCTATATGCATTGCCAAATCTTATAGCATATATATATATATGAGTGATTTTGCCCAGTCTTGTAAATGTAGTGCCTAAGTGCATACTGATGCATATATTACCTCTTTAGTCTATATGATATTAAATGTTTCGGCTTCTGGTAAGGAGTGTATGCTTGTGCTCATGTTCTCTCACCTTTGGCTTGGGTGCTTATAAAGCACGTTTAGCCTTAGGTTTGCTTACTTATGGCTTAACACTAGCATTGGCTATTTGTAAGACATTTTCAATTCTAGCTCCTAATAGGCTAGGTGCATCAATATAGCCAAATCCATATTAAATGGGATGGGATCTCTTTGGACTTCCAAGATAGCATCAAGTTTTTTCTTTTCATTTTGATAAATTAGAAAGATTTTCTTTTAAACTCAAGTTTTCAGTAGGTTTCAACCTTTTTGCTCAAGGCTTCAAAATTGCAAATCATTAATATCCTTCTAAAGCTTTTGAAAGGTGTTTTTCAAATTGTCTTTTTTGTGAGAGGACTTTACAAAATTATCCATTAAACATGAAATGACCTCATATAGTTTATTATGAGATAAAAAAGTGAAGTGGATTTACCTCATTATCACTTTCATGCTTATCTTTTTATTCTTGTTCCATGGCTATGAAATATTGGTGTGCTCCATTCTTCATTATACAAGCTTTCATATTCACAACTAAATATTTAGATTTTATTATTTTTTTAAACCTCATTTATACCTTCATAATGGGATTAAAGAGTATGCCATATCTTCTTTGTTGATGTACACATGCATGCCATATTGAGATTTATTATAATAACACAAAATGGAACATGCATGATTCTTCTATTGTTATAGTTAGCTTTTTTTCTCATTAGTAGTCCACCCACTCTTTAGTTTGATGATTATTGCCTCATCTCGCCTTTAGGTAAGAACTTCCTTTCTACTTTCTACGATGTTTTACAACTTCATGCTTCGACTATCAAGGAAGATCTTACATAATTCTTCTAATATGGGTAGTTAATAAACTTCATGCTTTCGGTATTAAGGAAGATCTCTATATAATTCTTCCATTATGGGTAGTCAATACCATCAAGGAAAGGTGGCTTAAAGAAAGATAGAGCTTTTAATTGTACCATGATCTTTAATATTTTGACTTAAGCCTTTGAAAAAATACTTGCTCTTATATCACTTATTGTACTTAAGGGGCCCAAAAGGGAGGATAAATTAGAAGTTGGCAAATTTTGCAAAATTAAATCAAGCTCAAGTTTAATAATAAAAGAGGAAGAAGAAAGGTTAATGATAACATCACTGAGCCATATGAATGCCTAAATTGAGCTACTTGAAGAAACTAAACATATTGATAATACCAAGTCAAGCTAGCGCCAAATTGAACATAAGTTGAACTTCTTTGCTCAAGCAAAGTTGAACATATATAATCATTTAAGTACAACCGAACAAGTTAAATAAAACCAAATTAAATGTCAAAGAGCTAAACACTACCTCAAATGGTCAAAAAGAAGAATTTTTATGAAGAAGCCCAAACCATTGTTATATGCATAATTAATGAAAATTTCATATATACTTTTGGTTGACCATTCTATAAAAGACCTTTTTTTCAGTTTTTTTTTTTCCCATAGCAATGACTTTTATTAATAATTATTAAAATGGGGAAAAACATAGCTGAAGGGCGCTACACTACCCAGGCCAATAGGCCTTCCCAGCACACCCGAATCCTAAGCACCCCAAAGCTATGGAAAAAAAACCCCAACACCTCAAGGTACATAGACCAGCCAATGAAAATTCAATATTCAATAAAGCAGAGCAGTAGTTCAATAAGATCGGGTAATGAGATCAGGTAAAGTAATCCCGTATCCAGCGATCAAGGATCAATCTGCATATCCAAACCATTCTACTAGCCAAGCAGTCATATCCATGGATCTCATAATGGCCAACTTCGCAAGCTCATTTGCACTTGTATTTCTTTCTTTGGTGTGAACTCAATTAGTACATTACTTTTGTCTTTGATGAATTCCGTGATCTTAAGCAGAGAGTTCCAAACCATATAAGGGGCATTGCCGAGAAATACACTAACTAATATGTTCAATTGCTAAAGTAGAATAAAATTCAATGTGCATTATTTCTATACCAGAAGGAGGGATGATTTTTGATAACTCCTAGGCTGTCCAGATAGCCAGCAACTTAGCTTCCAATACATTGGCAGCCTCGGACGGTATGGAGTAAATTGCCTTAAAATGCCCACTAGAGTTTTGCTACATACCTCCAATACCTTCTTTCTTCGTGTGTAGATTGAATGAAGCGTCCACATTACACTTCACATCAAAACTGTTAGGAAGGATCCATACGAGCTGAAAGTTTCTTGGTATTTCAGTCCCCCATTTTGTAATTAAGCCAAAAGATCCTAGCACATCATTGATAGATAAACCAAAGTCTTCGTTCAAAGCTTTGAACCAATAGACAGCTCTAGATATGATAACGAGAACAGTAGATCCCAATATGCTCTTTCATTTTTGAATTTACAATTGTTTCTAAGGAGCGATATAGACCATATCACGGAGTAAGAGCATGTAGACCAGAACTTTATTAACCTTTTCCCCTATGCAAAGTGACACCATTGGGATAGGAGATCCTTAAAAGAGGCTAGATGATTCAATGATAATCCCACCAGTTTAGAATCTAGCACCAAATTAACCAAGTTTTTTGACAATGTAAGAGCAAATGGTCCACTATTTCAGGAAAGGCATCACAAAAGGGGTAGACGTTTAATTCATCATCAATTATGCCCTAGCGGGCTTGTAAATTTCTTGTCGTAACATGATCAAGATAGGTCAACCAGACTAGGAGTTCAGCTTTTGGAATGGCGTATCCTTCAAAGATTGTGGGGATACTTAAGACTTTCGATGCATATAACTTTTCGTCAAAGGATTTGCAGAATGATTTGGCAGACAAAATTCCTTTCTTATCATACTTCCATAGGTGTCTGTCTTCTGTTCTTTTGTTAGGAATTTTTTGTTCTAATTTTTGCATAAGATCATCTTTGAGATTTGTTTCCCATGAGAATAGTTCTTACCTCCAATTAAGCTTCTAAATCCACGAATTTGCCTCCCAAGTTCGCATGTCACAGATTTTTGCCACCTTTTTTAATAGGCAGAGTAAACAACTTGGGGTATTGCGATTGTAAGGAGCCCCCATCACACGATGAATCCTTCCAGAAACTTTTCGTCGAAGGATTTGCAGAATGATTTGGCAGACAAAATTCCTTTCTTATCATACTTCCATAGGAGTCTGTCTTCTGTTATTTTGTTAGGAATTTTTTGTTCTAATTTTTGCATACGTCTTTGAGATTTGTTTCCCATGAGAATAGTTCTTACCTCCAATTAAGCTTCTAAATCCACGAATTTGCCTCCCAAGTTCGCATGTCACAGATTTTTGCCACCTTGTTAATAGGTAGAGTAAACAACTTGGGGTATTGCGATTGTAAGGAGCCCCCATCACACCATGAATCCTTCCAGAAACTGATCGTATCACCTTTTCCCACCCAGTAAGAAATCCCATCAGAGATGAGGTGGTGAATTTCCTCACTGATACTAGGTATTCTGCATATATCATTCCATATAATAAATTTGTCATTTGGACTCCCAGTACCAAAGATAGAACCATTTCCATATTTGTTTATGATGACTGATTTTCAGAGCGCCTGTTGGTTGTCAAGTAGTCTCGATAACCATTTAAAGAGTATGGCTTTGTTTATTTCCACTAAAGAGCTAACACCTAAACCACCCAACATTTTGTTTTGTTCCATGATATTCCAACTGACAGCATAAAGTTTTCTTCTATCTTCACACCCATGCCAAAAGAAACGTCTTTGGATTTTTATAATTTCGTTAGCCGCACTTGCCGGCATTTTAAAGAGAGAAAGATAGAACATAGGCATATTGTTTAGCACTGCCTTTATAAGAGAGACGGCCCGCCTGTGATAAATATGTTGCTTTCCATCCTACAAGTTTCTTCTGTATCTTATCGATGATGGGCTACCATATAGAAATACGCCTTGGATTTGTGCCCAAGGGTAAGCCCAAATAGGTGAACGATAGACTTCCTACTTCGCATTTCAGTGTTTGAGCTGCCAATTGAAGCCACTCCATATCAGTATTAATGCCTGCGATTTTGCTTTTAGAGAAGTTTACCTTCAAGCCTGAGGTGATCTCAAAACATCTTAAAACTCTCTTGGTGTTGTAGATTTCAGTTGTATTGGCCTTACAGAATAAGATTATATCATCTGCGAACTGAAGAAAGGGAATCTTAATTCCTTCTTTCTTTACTTCACTCCCCTGAAATAACCCGAGATTAATTGCATTTGAAAACATCTGTGATAGCCCTTCGATAGTAACTTTGAATAGAAACGGGGATAGGGGATCCCCTTGCCTTAACCCTTTTTTCATGAGGAAGAAATCAGAGGGAGATCCATTGATTAGAATGGCCACCGACAACTTACAAATACAACTCTTTATCCACGTTTTCCTTTTATAACTGAATCCCAAGGCGCTTATTACCTCTAGTATATAACTCCGGGACACTCAGTCGAATGCTTTTTGAAAGTCCAGTTTGAGAATCGCTCCTTTTTCTCTTGATTTCTTGAGAGAATGTATAACCTCATTTGCTATAAGAGAGCTGTCGAGTATGGTCCTGCCCTGTATGAAAGCTGACAGTGGCTCACTGATAACTTCATTAAAATCACTTTTCTCAGTCTGAGGGAGAGAACTTTCGTAACTATTTTTGTACACACTTCCTATCAGGCTAATAGGCCTAAAGTTTTTGAATTGTGAAGCTTCTTCATTCTTTGGGATTAAGCACATGAAGGATGAACAGATGGATAATGGTAGATCACCTGTTACATGAAAATTGTTAAACAACAACAAAATGTCATTGCATAAGAACTTCTAACATTTTTTTAAAAAATTCATATTAAATCCGTCTGGTCCTGGCAATTTATTGTTGTCACAAACCAAATTGCTTCTTTGATTTCATTCAGTTCGAAGGGGGCATCTAAAGCACAAACCGATTCCCAAGATAGTTTTTTAAAGTTTAGCCCTGGAAAGGACAGTCTTTCCCATTCGGTCTCAGTGAACAATTCTCAGAAGTAGTCTTTAGCTGCTATCTTGATTTCATCATAAAGAGTACAAAGACCGATTATTTTCATATATCTTTGCAACGAAATTTTTATTTTTCCTGACTGTTACCGATAGATGGAAGTATTTCGTGTTTTTGTCACCACATCTAACCCACTTACACCTGGATTGCTGCTTGCAAAAGGATTCCTCTTGCTTGTAATTTTCCCATAAGTTCATAAGAAGTATACTTCTTCAATTAAGATCAGTCAGTGATCCACCCGAATTCTCCATGTTTCTATCTATCTCATCTATTTGATCCTCAATGCTGTTGATCTGTTTTTGGATTATTCCAAAAGAGTTTTTATTCCAATCCACCAATCTAGATTTCACAATCTTGAGTTTTTTGTGAATAGCATCATGAAGTCTGTTTTCCATTTGTATCCACCAGATTCTAGTCATATCAACAAAACTCGGATAAGATAACTAGCATTCAAAGAACTTGAAAGGCTTGGGTCCACAATTTGTGTGATTATCCTCAAGGAATAGAGGACTATGATTCGATATCCCGTTTCTAAGTCCTCAGAGGGATAAGTCTTTGAATGTGTTTAGGAATTCTGCCTCCACCAGTGCTCTATCTATTCGGCTCGCACATCGACTATTACCCCACATATACGTTCTCCCTTTTAGTGGTAAGTCAATTACTCCCAGGCTTCTGATAAAATGTCTGAAATTGTTCATACCAGTTATTGATCCCAATCCAGAATTTCTATCCTCTAATCTTAATACCTTATTGAAATTACCCCATATAAGCTAAGGCTCTGTATAATCTTCTTTTACTTCTAAGAATCTCTTTGCCACATTGAACACCTTTCTCCATGAGAATTAGGTGCATAAACAGACACAATCACACAATTGAAATTTGATTTTATCGATGTACCTGTTGTCAAAATCCATCCATTACTTTCACCAAATTTGTTACCGAGAAATGATCTTTACTCAAAGATACAAGGACTCCACCAGAGTTACCATTTGCTTCCACAAAATCAAAGCCCGCATCAGTCCTTCCCCATAAGGTTCTGATAGTGCTATTATTAATGTGACTCATTTTTTGTGTCTAACAGAGCTAGAAAATTTACCAGTTTGTTAACAACCCATTTTCTAATGGCTGATACTTTTGCATTGCCGTTCAGAACCCTTACATTCCATGATATTGCTTTCATTGATTATTTGACATGCCAGAGATCCCCTTTTTGTTTCTAACTTCATTCGCCTCCTTTTCTTCAATTTCCCTGATATTGTCCATAACCTCTTTCTCGTCCGCTTTAGCTTTTAAACCAGTGGCGACCCCGATCTTTCACACTTCTATTGCCTCTCTAAGGAATTCCTCTACTTGGGCTCTATTTTTTTTTTTCCCCCCTAAGCTTTTATGTGATGGCAACTTTCAAACCTTCCAATCCATTGGTTGCGGCATTAAGTTCAAAATAAATATTATGGAATATTCATAAATTTTATGAACCCTTTAAAATTTTATGAAGGTTTTATAGCATAATGTTAATTCAAATTTATATGAAATATTATTAATATAAATTTTTGATATTTTTGGAAGCTTTGATTATCATATTATTACTTTTTTTTTACATATTTTATTAAATTAATTATACTGTAAATTCTAAGGTAAATCAAGTCAATTAAAATTTTAAGTATTTTATGGCATTAATTTTTTTTATTTTTATTGAACAATTTTGGACAAATACATTTTTTTATATATTTAATAGCACTAATTATATTACAAATTTTATGCAATTCAAATCAAAATAATTTGAGTATGTTATGGTATTCGTCATTAACTTGTAATTTTAGACAAATAAATTTGGTATATGTCTTATGTCACTAACTATATTATCAATTTTAAAGCAATTCAAGTCATACAAATTTTGAATATTTAATCTTTTATTTTTTATTTTAGGGCAATTAACATTTTTGGATATCTTATGTTTTAAATTTGAAAGCAATTTAACATAATTATATTTTTTTAGTATATTTTATTGAATATTTTATGTAATCTTATTATATTTTATAAAAAGCTTTGAAATTTAGTGATATTTTTTGAGATTTTATAATTTTATAAAAATTTAAATTTTATTACATACAAAGATACTTATATACAAATATTTCTTAATATATAAATATTTTTTAACATGCAAATTACTAAACAAACGATTATTGTATACAATAACATTCAAATATTTCATATCTAATTTAAAAATAAGAACAAAATTTAAATTTAACGCTGGAGACTCTCTAACTCAAATTTTAAAAAATGTTAAATTAAATAGCTACCTTTTCAAGCGCAAAACTCTTCGACTCAACAAGAAAAGATTTCAACTTAATTACAAAATGCAAAAAATAATTATAAATTACGAATACCCAATTAAATTACTAAATTTAATAACATTGTTAAATTACTAAATTTAATAAATTTACACTTAAATTACTAAATTTAATTAAATTACACTAGAAATAAATTAAAGATCCACTTAAATTACTAAATATGATAAATTTAAAATTTCTAAGATTTAATTACATTACACTTAAGACCCACTTAAATTACTAAATTTAATAAACTTATTAAATTAATGTATTTAATAAATTTATAATTAAATTATTAAATTTCATTAATTTACAAATTTTACACTAATTTTTTATTAAATTTATATAATAAATTATAAATTTTACTAAAATTGCTTTAAATTTTTACTAAACTTGCACCAAATTTACATACTTTACTAAATTTACAAAATTTTCAAAATTCTCTACATAACACTTAATTTACAAAAGTCATTCCAAAATTAACAAAATTCTCTAAAATAATAAAATTAATTGAAATAGCTATAAATTTGTTATATTAATTTGCAAAATATTACAACATTAGCAACTTTACAATAAATTTACAAAATTTACAATAAATATATAATAAATTACATAATGTATAAAATATACACTAAATGTATAAATATATGCACTCAATTATGCAAATTACAAATTTTACACTAAATCTATACAATTAATTAGAAGATTTACAAAATACACTCTAAATTTTTTGTAAAATTATAGCAAATTTACAATCTTTTCAAAATTAAAAAAATTAACAATATTTTAAATTAAATTTACATAATTCATTACAAACTTCTCTAAATAACAATACATTTATTACAAAATATTATAAAATTCTCAAAATATTATGAAATTAATAAATTTAAACTAAATTTATCACAAAATATATTAACATAATAACAAAATTAACACAAATTAACAAAACTTACAAAATTGTACAATATACATTAATAAACTGACAAAATTACAAAAAAAAGAAATTACACAAATTATGGAATTAAATCATAAAAATTATATAAATTCCTCATTATATAATTTACAATAATTAACACAAATTCTCAAAAAGAAACCAAATTATACAATATTTCTTAACAAAAATTCCAAATCAAATAATTTTTCATTCAAAATAATTCACAAAAATTCATAATTAATAAAAATTCAAAAAAAATAATTAACTATATAAATTTTCAAAATTCCAAATGAAATAATATAAATTTCAGAATTTCCAAAATAAACCATTTTTCACAATTTTTCTTAACAAAGTTTCATTCAAAATAAACCCAATTCACAAAAATTTCCGATGAAATAATATAAATTTTAGAATTAATAAAAATTCAAAAAAATTGTTTACAATGTTAGAATTTCCAATTTTTCTTAATAGTTTTTCATTCAAATAAATCAAATTCACAGAAAAACCCAATGAAACGATATAAATTTCAGAATTAATAAAAATTCACGAAAATTCCCAATTCCAAAATTTCACACCATTTGTTTTACTACATATACTGTTAAAAATTAATAAAAATTCGCTATATATGCTACTAACAATTTCATTCCATCAAAAATTAACACAAATTCACGTAAATAATTCACAAAATTCACGATTTCCCATCATCAATTTTTCATTATTAACAAAATTAAAAAAATAAATCACAAATTTCTACATTATAGAATTTGTATATATTCCCAAAATTTTCAATCAGTAAAAATACCCAGTTACTAAATTAATATAAAAAAATTTTCAAGTCACAACAATGCAAATTTGTACATAAAGCACATAAATAATATATAAATAAAATCAACATTCAACACACCTAATGTTGGTGGTGGTACTAGCGCTTCATCCCTTGATGGTGGCAGAATGCTTTGACACACACAGTGAGAGATAGTGAGAGAGGGAGGGAGGTTACGGTTATTGATGATAGTCACGTAGCAAAGGAAGGCTATGGCGTTGATGGTTTTTTCGCAGCAAAGGGTGTGGTGGAGAGAGAGAAAGAGAGAAAGAGAGAGAGAAAGAGAAAAAGAGAGAGAGATCGGGGAAAAAGGAAGGAGGAAGGAGTATTAGCAATGAATATATCTCACATTTACCAACGATCTTCGCCACATCAAATTAATAAATCTGTCGGTAATCCATTGATGTATTTTACACAATTTAATTAATAAAATTGTTGATGAATCATCGACATATGTCTAAGTGCATGAATTTTCATGCGACCTTTCGCTTTTCTCTGTCGACAATTTTGTAAGTAATTTGTGGTGCCACGCTTTGGTGCAAAAATTTACTAAGAAATATTTTTTATAGGTAAATGCCTACGATTTTTCATTGGTATTTCTTCCCTAAGTTTACTATTGATTTACCTCCGCACTCTATCTCTAATCTGTTGAAATTTGCTAATGGTTTCTTATTTGTCAACAAAGTTTATAGGTATTTCTAGCTTTTCTTGTAATGCATTTGCAACCAACAATGGGTGTTCATTAAAACTAGTGATAAGTTCTCAAACTTTGTTTCTCTCAAATTGGATGAGTTCTTCTTACATAGCAATCACCTAACATTCATCATTAAGAGATGAGTTCTTCTTGCATATTCATCATTAAGAGTCTTATCATTTGACTTGGCTCCAATTAAGAAACAAAAGAAAGATTATCTAATTCATTTAATTGAGCTCTAATACTTACTCCCTTAGAGGTCTCATCAATGATTAACTACTTTGGATGATTCTTCGAGTACCTATAATCCTTGGGTAGTTCAAGAGTCTTATCATTTGACTTGGCTCCAATTGAGAAATAAGAGAAAGATTATCTAATACATTTAATTCAGCTCCAGCACTTACTCTCTTAGAGGTCTCACCAATGATTAACTCCTTTGGATGATTATTCGAGTACATATAATCCTTAGGTAGTTCTTGAGTTTGGGTCTCTTTTTGTTGAGGTGTACCCTGGTCTACCACTTGAGGTGGCTCTTACTCTTGCTCTTCAATTTTAATTTCATTTTCCTTTAGTGAAAAATAAAGTTCTAGCTTATCAATGTCACCTACAAGATCATCAACAATAATACATTTGCCATGATCAAGTTTACTAAACTCATTAGAAATAATATTCATAGGCTCTTTAACGAACATGAACTTTTTATTAAAGATTTTATATGCCTAGTAAACTTTCTAGGCTATGGGTGGAATAGCCTAGAAATATACCCTCATCACTTTTAGAGGCAAAGTTTCCAAAGTTGTCCGTAGTATTCAAGATGTAGCATATGCACCCAAAGACTCTAAGATATGAAAGTTTGGGTTTTCTCCCATTCCATAACTCAAAAGAGGTTTTGTTTAGAATAAGGCTTTTAAAACTCTATTTGCAATATAACAAGAGATGTTGATGGCTTTAGCCCAAAAGTAATTTGAAAGTGAATACTCATTGAGCATAGTTTTAGACATCTCAACCAATGTTGTATTCTTCCTTTCTGCAACATCATTTTGTTGAGGTGTTTTGGGAGATGAAAAGTTATGTGAAATCCCATTCTTTGAGCATTAGTTTTCAAAAAAGCTCATTTTTTAATTCCTTTTCATGGTCACTTCTAATAGAAGAAATGAAGTAACCTTTTTCATTTGAACTATCCTTTAAAGATTAAAGATTAAAGATTATGCTTTAAACCATTAACTAAAAAAACATTATCAATAAAGGGGCAACCTTTCTTATTAATTATGCCAATGCTAATTACCTTACCCTTGGCATTGTTTCAAAACATCACTTTGTCATCATCCTTTTCTTTAATGGATATGAATAGCTTCTTATTTTCAGTCATGTGCTTTAAACACCCATTATACACATGCCAATCATTATCTTCTTCATTGGTGTCTTCTAAGCATACCTACAATCATAAAGTAAATTCGACTTTGCTTAGGTACGTAAACATACTTAAGTCTAAAGAATCAATAAAGGATGGATTTTGAGAAATTTGTTTTAAAGATTTCTTGAGTTCTTCATTGGAGGTTCTCAAACTACACTTTTTAATTAGGTATTTCACTAACTCTCAATAGTATTTTATAAGTTCACATCTAACTTACAAGTGTTTTCCTAAGGCTCACACTAAAACCTTTTATAATTTATGTTTTTGGCTCACACACAATATTATATAAGAGTTTTTCTTGCTAGGCTCACACTAAAACCTAGACCCAAAGTGTTTATAGCTTAGACCTAACCTTTAACAACCCAAAGCACAAAGAGTAAATGAGTTAAAGAGTTGAGAAATCAAATTGCAAGAGTTTTTCCATAATTAAATCTTATTCTCTTACATTCAAAGCCATTTGATGGGGTATTTATGAGTTCCAAATACCAAATAGATGTTGCAAATAAAACTATTTTCAAATCTCTAAAGTTGGTAGTAAAATCTTGCATTTAATACTTGTCAAATTGAGACACAATCAAGACTGTGGGTCACAGTCGCGATCCATATTTCGCACTAGATTTTTCCTAATCATGGTTGAGATCTTCAGATGTATCTAATGGCTAGTGACACTAAGCATTCTAGCATTAGTTCTTAAAAAACTAGCCATTGGTATCCTCTAATGGATCTCAAATATCTCAAGCGTGAATTCAGGGTCGCGATTGCTACTTGAGCTAGAGTTAGAGAGGCTAGCCGCTACACTTATCGTAAATCAAACTAGAGTTTTTAGAGTTCTAAGATGAGAGTTGGTCGTGGTCGATACTAAAATTTTGCAAATTTTGAAACTTCAAATGGCTCCTTAACATATGGCTCAACTTGGTTGGTTGTTTAAAGTTCTTCTCAAGTTATTTGAATGTAGCGATCGTGACTCAAGCTGTGACAATAAGTGTGAATCCCTTTGTCCATTTTTATCCCATAATTTTCTTGAGTAGTAGATGTGACCTCTAAGTCTTAGTCATAATTTATGAAACAGTTTTGACATTTTGAGCATTTCATTTCCAATCATTTTCATTCAACTTCCAATGTATTTCTAACTTAATTTTTGCATATACAACACTTGAAAAAGATGTTAAAACCTCTCAATCTATGTTGTCAAGATCAAAAGAAAGCTTTGACCTAGATTGGACCAACCTAGTCCAATAAACTATGAGTGGTTTGATCCTAGACCAAATGTTGGTATAACAATTCATAAGTAATACAAACTTATTGACTTGAACTATAAAAAGAGATTCAATATGTATGAACCACTTGTCCTCACTTTGCAAGTGACATAAGTCTATTATGCCACATATCCTAGCTTAAAACGACGCAATAATGATTGGTGAAATATTTGTAAAATTAAATCTAGATCTATGGGGAAAGTTCTAGTAGTGAATGTTGAACCTTCCTAAGATGATGAAATAAATATTCATGAAATTGACCTTCAGGGGAAAGTTCAAACAATTGCATTGAATGATCCAATCGATTCATTTATTGACATTGATAGGAGTGAAAATGAAAACAATGAGTCAGAAAATGAAGAGTTAAATGATAATTATGATATTAATTTACATAACATTGATAGCTATTAGAGGTAGTTTTATGAAACTCAAATTATAATATTTATATTATAATGTGTGTATGTATGTGAATGTCTATACATGAATGTATAAGAACACATAAATACATATTTCATAGTATGTGACAAAATGATCAATATCATGGTAGTTCATTAAGGCAAGGTATTGGACAAGCCTAACATAATAGGCCTTCTTATTCATCATCTTATATACGACTATCTAATCAACCCACTCCATCACCTTTGGCTTTGCCATATATGTTACCTATTTCATCTTTACTACTTTTACGCCATCATCTGCCTGTGATATTTTACCTGTATTGGTAGTTGATCCCTCATCTTCTCATCGACCTTACTTATAGTTTATTAGTATAAGGTATGTTGTGTCAATTATCTCATCATATATATAGGTTTATAAGAATAATCTTATTTGATTATATAATATGTAACTTGGCATTATTTTTATATAGTTTACTCCTAAGGCATCAGTGTTCTGGCTGGATTGGGTTGATTTTTAGGGAGTATATTTGAACCTTGAAGGTTATGTTTAGAAGATGGTGTCAGAGGACACTAATGATTTTTATTTGGAAGAGTTCAAGTTATGATTTATAATTTTTAAATTAATACATGTATTCATGTGTTGATATTTTATTTCCTTCCATTGCAAAGTATTTTCTTTAGGATGCCATTATGGAGTTCATGGTCAAGACTGTGTAGGAGCATACAACTGTTAAGCTATATTCAAATATTTTATCGGGTTAGAGATGAAATGGTAGAAGGCCACATCATGTCTCCTAAGATATAGGAGATATGTGGCAGTAGCAGTGGTCTAATAAAAAATTTTAAGCTTGGTCTATTACAACTTTTCGAAATAGACTCATAAAGACTATTGGAGTTGGCATTGGTCCTTCTTGCCAAACAATTGGATCTAAACTTTCCTTAAGCATGCATTGGATTTGTTTAGTATTTACTTATCTATTTTATTTAAAAAAATATTATGACTAAAATAATACAATTTTATTTCAAGAGAAAGAATTGAACTGATCGACCATAGATTTTAAGATAAAAAAATTGAAATGACCGACCATAGATTTTAAGATCTTCAAGAAAATGCACATTAAGAAGAAAGATAATCAGTTTATTAATAAGAATTCACATGGAACCAATATAAGTTAAATAAAAATCAGTGAGCTATTTCTCATTTTCAATATAATGCAATTATAGATACAAGACCATTTCATAATAATTATTCATATTTATTAGGATATGGTGGAGAGAAATATTTCTACCGTTACTTCACAACTACTAGAGGCTTTTTCGAAATCTCAAGCCATCAACATCAACTAGTTGTACCTAAATACTATTGGAGGATACAAAAAGAGCAAAGTGTACAAACTTAGTTGCAAGGGGACATCTAGTCGTCCACATCTTGCGTTAGCTCTTACTCAGCCACATCACAAATGGCTTTTGATCCAAATTTAGAGGAGCGCATTATGAGACATGTCCGAGAGGAGCTTCGTCATGAGTTTGATTTGCAGTATGTTACCATGATGGATTGGATATAGCAGACCATGCAATAGACTCTTAACTTTTATGCTAGCTACTATGCAAAATTAGACGACTCCGGTACTAGCACCCTCAGTAGCACCTTCACCTATAAGGGATGATGATTATGTGGAGGCACATGATGGACTATGTAATTAGATTTTTTTTTCATATTTATGTATATGATATGTGCAATATTACTATAAATATATTTATAATTTTTATTTAATTTTTAATAAATTTAATATTTTTATATATTTTTAATAATATAAAATAATTTAGAAAATATAAAAATAATAAAAAATTATCATGAAAGATTTGTTACAAATTTACTATGAAAATTATGAAGAATTAGCAATTGATTTGCCACTAAATTTGCCTAAGTTGCGACTAATTAGTGATAGATGAACAATGACTATTTGTGAAGGAACAGTTTGTCACTAAGCTATTGCTAGGCTTAGTGACAAATGTTGATTGCATTGCTAGCCCTTAGCAATGAGCGTCGCTAAGGGCTATTAGTGATGGAGTTTTGCAAATTAACGATGAAAAATTTTGTCACTAATTTGGCTTAATTTTGTTGTTTCACCATTTTTCTATTCACAAATCATTCTAAAAAATATTTCAATTCTAACCTATTTATATAATAGTTTCTAACTTAGCATTACCTTCATGCATTTCAATATCCATAATATTTTCTATACTTCTTAGATTTACACACAATTTGATCCTTTTAAAACTAGAAATCCTGAAATTTTAAATGTATATTATGGCTCTTTAAAATCTTTCAAAATTATTCTATATAATAATTTAAAACGCATCCATCTATTGATAACTTTTATTGGTCTTCTTCATTTTTTAAAATTTGGTCATTCTTAGTCTTTTTTCCTACGTTTTTTTTGTCCTCCTTTTCACTTATAATTAAAGCTACATTCTTTTTAGAATATTTAGCCATTTTATGTCTTTTTTTGGTTTTTCTGCCTTTAGACATTCTTAAGGCATTACTCTTGACATGTGCTTCCTTTTCTTAGATCTCCCTCCTCTCCAAACATTCAAATAAGACATAAGTCCTAACAAAAAATAAAACATTCAAAAGTAAGGTAAGAATTTCTCAACATGTTGTTATCATTCAAAACACCATTTAGACATAGGATTAAGGTGAATATCTTATTCACCTTAGGATCATATGGTTAATATCATCAATCTTCTTTTGAACCTTTTAAGAGATATTTTTCAATTTATCCTATCTCTTAGGGGCCTTTATAGGATCATCCAATAAATGTAAATAGCCCCAAATAGCTCATCTTGAGATAAGGAGTCAAATGGACTTACCTCATTATAAATTTCATGCTTATCTTTATATCTTTGTTCCATTAACATGAAGCATTGGTGTGATCCATTTTTATCATATGGGCTTTCATACACACAGATGAGTGTTTAGAATTTCTTTTTTTTTTTTTACCTTATTTGTATCATTATATTGGGTTTTAATTATATTTTATATCTTCTTTACCAATATATATGTACATACTCTACCGTATTCAAATTTATTAATGGCACAAAAAAAAACATGCATATGTATTTTATTTTTGTATTTGGCTTTCTTCTCATTGGTGGTCCATTAATTCTTTGATTTGATCACTATTGCCTCATCTTGTCTTTTGGTTGGAACTTTCTTACTACTTTCTATAATGTTTCCTCATTCTATACTATTACTATTAAGGAAGATCTCTCTTAGGTTCTTTTAATACGAATATTAGAAAAAATGGCTTAAAAATACATTAAGTTTCTGGTTGTTTATAATCTTTACTCTTTTGCATTTAAATCTTTAAAAAGAGACTTAATTACTATGATATCAATTATTGTCCCTAAGGTGCCTTAGAGAGAGAGAGAGTAAACTGAAGTTGATAAATTATGCAAAATTAGATAAAAGCTCAAGTATCTAATAAAAAGAGGAAGAAAAGGGGATAGGCATAAGAATTTATGAAGTTTTAGAGATCTCAATTTTATGTCTGTTGAACTAGGATAATTAATCCTAGGTTTAAAACTCTTTTGATCTTGACAAAGTAGATTGATCATCACTAATGTTTCAAATAAGTATTGATTTTGCAGAATTGAATCATTCCCTTTAGAAGAAATAAAAAAGTTGATGAATTTCGAAGAAGCATGAATATCGCAACCGCAATCTCCATATTCGCGACCACGATTCATGTTAAGACATGCTAAAAATCAGGCAGGCGAAATCGCAGTGTGATTCTCGGCCGCGATCCTTGAAGAAAGAAAGGACATTTCATCACAGACGAAATCGCGGTAGGAATCTCGACTGAATCGCGACCGCGACTTTCAAAGAAATTCAAGAGGGAA
>CATIWR010455794.1:0-17266 GCA_949677035.1 Omphalea diandra | reverse complement strand
TATATATATATATATATATATATATATATACAACCAACATTAGTTATTATATTCTTAACCAATATTATTCTTTTACATAGCAAACTATCTTCTTTTTTCTTGATTTTTTTATTACAATTATTATTGTGAATTGTTATGAATTTAATTGAAAGTGTTATAGGGCTACCATTACGATTATTTTAAATGGCATGAGGAGAGAGGCAATGCTCACATAGTGTATTTGTCGAATAGAATAAAGAACTAGATAAAACATTTGAATTTTCTCAAGAAAGAAAAGATTAAGCATTTGAAATAAAAATAGCAAAATTGTTGTTGCAATGAAATTTTTGAACTGAGATTGAAGTTAGAAGCAACTGAGGCAACTATAAAGTTCTAGGATAAGTGTTTGAGTCTTTATCAATTATGTATTGGGTTTGCATTGTATAAAATAGTATCAAATGATTAGAGATCTCTCTCTATGTTAGTACTAAATTTTTGTAGTAGTTTAGTATGTTATCTTTTGTCATGTCTTTTATAATGTGTGAATGCAATGAAATGATTTAACAAACCTACTTATAATATGATCAGCTTTATAATTTTAGTTTCAATTGAATTTTCAAATGAAATTGAAAGATCTTATTCATTTTTTGAGAATTTAGTATTTGTTATACAAATTGAATGATGTTTTATAGATTAAATGCTCTTAAAATTCTGTGATAGCATAAAAAATTTTGCAATGATGTACAAAATTCTATAGTAACATACACAAGTCTTGTAATTATCTAGTATGATATCATATTTGACATTTAACATCAGCAAATTAACGAATACCTTGGAAAATATATATAATCTACACAATAACGAACTATAACATATTGTGCTTGAAATTTGATATCCAAACTACAAAATGACATAAAGATGGGAGTTGGAACTTACAGACTAACAATTTTAATCTGGTACATTGTTTCCAAGTGTTAACAATAGTTAATAACCAAAATAATCTAATATTTTAAGTTCTCAGCTGAATTGATCGTACACAAAATAACATTAAACCCCTTATACTTAAGCTTCATAATTTTTCATTATTGCATAAGATTAACATTTGACACAACTAAACATTGGAATGAAAAGGGTTGAATTCTAAGAGCATTATTGTTTTCCATAGAATCCCTTGCAACTTTATGAACTATATAGTAGAACTGTGAATAAATCTTTTATTTTGATTTTGAGGTACTTTTCAAATTTATTGCAAAACATTTCCAATGTTACATTAACTAGTCAATATTTTTCCTTCATTAACCAGGTACCAAGGCATCACTAACCTTTAGGAACACATTTCCTTCATCTATAACCATTCTCTCCAAGTGTCTTTGTAAATGCTTGGTTCTAAGTTTGTTCCCTTCTCTTCTATTCATCTTCACTTACTCATTGTTAATTAATTATATTTAAACATCCGATGCAACATTCACCTTTCTCCTCCTCTACCTAGTTACATTTGTCTTGTTTGTGTAGTGTTTTCTCCTTTCTTCCTAGGCCTTCCCCACTTACCCTACAAATTGCATAACAAAACAAATTTTTTAATTTTGCATATTCAATCACCTAATAAACATATAATTACAATAGTCCAAAAAATTACCTAAACTTTTTAGGTTCCATTAAAGTTTGGATTATCCTTTTCCTTGCAAGCCCTGTTGTTATATCAAACTTGAAGACATATTTGATATGTCATCTTCGCACTTGTTCTAGGTAATTTTTAATGATTTTGAACTTCTTCATCTTCAGTTCTCCACCTTAACTTTTTAAGTCAACCTAATTGCACCCTAAAAGGAGATGAAAACACAAATGAACATGTTACTTTGGGCCACATGTATGAGCCATTTATTGGTTGAAGTCCAAATCTTTCATGACTAGACAATAATTGCTAACATCGCAAAATTTTTCAACAAAGTCTATTGGATCCCTCTTTATGTAATATATAGTTCACATGCATGCACATAAAAGATGCTAGTCAAGGTCCACCATAGAGTTACTTCATCCCACTAGTTCTACTGTAAACTGCTTATCAAACACATTCACTTGGAAATATTCCCACATATTTAGTTTCATAAAATTATAGCTAGTGTCATATCAAATCAACTCCAATTTCCTTTTGATTATAGGACAAATTTTATCCTTCGCTTTAAACAACAATCTCACTTATTTCTCCATCCTCATCATTAAGTTTTCTCTAATTGTATTAAGTATATCAATCAATGGCTTCTTTCTTGCAGTGACAATGTATCTATTGGAGGTCTTGTAAATGTTATTATCTATGATATCACTTTTGATGAAAGTCTGAATATATGCCTTATAGAATTGTTACAGACCCTACGCATGGAGTCTTTATAAGCATCCATAAAAATGGCTTTAATTACATCAAGTTTTGGCTTCAAGTAAGCTTCATTTGGACATTCAGCTGCTACGCATAATAACTTCTTGAACTATTTTTTTTAAGCCTTTTTTTTCAGTTAGACTAAGTGTGCCTAGTACAATTTTCATGTTCAGCAAACGGAGCAAGATTGATAATACAATTAATGAGTCCCTGTTGATGTTAATATCAAATATGAGCACAAAGTAATCTAAAAAAATTAAATCTATTGAATAAAAATAACTTTAAACCTTTTGTTGGTCATTTATGAAGTTCTATCCCATACTATCACATATGACCAACTCTTCAAATAATATAGTAAAAAATACTCCAATGATAGGTTTTTTTCTCCTTCTAATATGGCCAACACAATGGTCCACATTTGATTGTTGCAGACTTTAGCCATAGCTCCTAATAGTGCATCTTTTGTAACCATTTTTAGAAAGGTCCCATTAAACCAAATAATGCTTTTAGAACTTTAAAAGAATCTCAATCTCAAACTGTTATGCTATATATACATTCTCTTAAATACATAAGTTTCCTCTTTGGAATTCTATTTACACTTCAATCATCCCTTATGGGTCAATCATCTTTTGCTCTAAAACATAAGACCTTAATTTAGCATAGTATTATTTTAGAGACCCCTTAATCTCATCCTACATTATATCTCTTACTTTACTAAGCTTCATTCAGCATGGTGTTGTTTGAAAGACTACTTAATTTCACCCTACATTATAGTTCTTGCTTTATAAAGCTACATCTCATTACTTATGACCCTATATTTATTTAGTATATCAACTTCCATTTTTGTTAAAGACTAGGATGGATTGAGCTTGAATGTCCATATATATTCTTAAGTAAGAAATTCAGTCATGGCTTACTTATTTCTTTGAATCCTATAACAACTATGATCATCAACCAAAGTCTTCACTGCAAAAGTGGCTTCATGGGATATCATGTCTCCATATAATCTCCACCTACAACCACTTTCACAGTGTGCATCAAACTAGCTTTTGTGGTTTTGACCCACTTTATATTTTAACCATTCAACACTGCATTCTTTCTTTTAGCCATTTTGCATGGGTTTGCATCAAGAAATCTCATACCCATTTTTAAACTTTAATGTAGCATGATCAAAATGAGGGTCATATACAATCTCAAACTTTTTTTCTTCCTTCTAACTATAAATTCATCTTATCAGTACTTGATGGTGTAATAATTCCCTCATCAATATCTTTTTTTCAAAATAAAGTTCTACTCATCATCATTAGCATGAAGAATATTAGCATTCCTACCACCCTGATATTGATCATCATGCTCATTTCGCTCTTCATTATCATTGTCATCATCATGTTGAGATTGCCTTATTTTTTCACTACATGTGCAAATTCCTCATCATCATTGTTTGAGATGTCAATATCGTAATCATTATTATGAAATGATTCTTCTTCCCCAGTATTGTAATCAAAATCCATACTCACACTATCCAACCCTAAGTGAAGCAATAGAGGATCCGGGCCATCTTCATTCTGATCATTATTACCTCTTCCACAAATAGATGTTATAATGTTTGCACAATTAATTTGGATTTAAGCAACTTCAACTTCTTCATTATCCACTTTATTGTCTCCCTCTTTTTCTTGGAAACACTCTATGTAGACATATATTCTTCCATCCTTAACCCAATTCAAAATCTAAAAGAATTTAAAATCAGATGAAAAGAAAGTGAGTCTATTAGTAAAAGAAATCCTGGGGTGTTTTAGTATGTTATCCTGGTTATGCCAAAATAACCCAACTCTTTCATATCCCACTGAAACGAGTGGTAACTAAATGTATCAAGTCCATATATGTCCAAGTATGCTAATCGCCCACTGACCCATGTCCACCTCCTATTTTTCTACACAAAGTTGCCCCCATGATGAAAGAATATAGTGAATGGCTCCATTGACTATGTATTTTCTTTAGTCACCTATAAAATGCATAATTTTTATAATTATCACTTAATCAATAATTGTAAATAGTATTACTTCTTCTACCAATAGAATCTTTCATTTTTAAATGCCCGTAAACTTGTCCATTAACTCAAAACATAATTATTTAACATAATAAAACATACACAAAGTAATAACTAAATTGATGTAATACAACCAATATGCCTTACCCTCCTTTTCTTATTTTCATTTGTATTTGACACTTTAGATTTTTTAAATAGTTAAATATCTTAGCTTTTACACTTTACTTGGCCTCACCTTCTCAAGATAAGGCTTAAGCTTAAGCATTCAATTTTATCAAGACTACAAGTTGTTTTCTATTTATCTGATTTTATTAAGGATTTTAAAAAATAAACTGTCTAATCTATTGCACACTAATTTTTTTTAAAAAAATTCTTACATAGTACAACATCGAGGGATGATAATTAAAGCTAGATTTGGATTTGCTTTGGAAATTTAGATAAACAATCAAGGTTTATAAAGGGGTTAAGTTGAGAAACAAAATTACATTAAAAAAAAGAGAGGATACATTTAGGTTGTTTGCAATGTAAGTTGAGGATTGTGAGTAGTAAAATAAAAGAGTATAGGCTTCAGAATAGTAATAACTAAATCTTCTTAAACATCATAAAAAAAATTCTCATCCACATAGTCCCTTGGTTGAATTACAAGTTGCAATATAAAGAATCATTGTTGGAATTTTATTACTCAAAACTAAATAATAAACATTACAACCACGAGAAGTCATAAGCTCAAATTAACCCTAAGCATTAAAAAAGCATTAGACTCTAAGAGCTAGTCATAATCCTTAGTATTATAAATCAATATAGCTAAAAGGGTTAACATTTTCATTGACAATCAAAATAGTAAAGACACCTAAGCAGCCTATTCCAACAAAGATTCCCACTAAACCTTCAAGGTATAAACTATAGGACAAATAGTTATTTTATATGGCTTTAGAAAGACTAAAAAGTCCACAATATCGTCCCAGATAAGCCTGAGAGAAAATTCAGATCATAATTCTTTCTCAAGTTTCCAATTTGATTTTTCTAATGCTCTTTGTTATTTGCATCAGGTGCATATAACTCTAGATATAGATTCAATCAGCTTATATACTAAGCTTGTACTTAAAAATATTTAATAAGGATTTGGGAAAAGGAAAATGTGTAAGGACATGGTATCTAGTGTAAGAATGCTCTCCTAAGAGAAATTTTCTTTTAAATTTTATTGCTATCCATCTTTTCTCAGGTGGCTAATTCTACCAACAAACTAGTCTATGCCTCAGCATCGAAAGTTTTTTATCAATTTTTTATAAAGGAACTTCCTCAATCTATTGCTTCCTTTGTGGACCTTGATATTTGTTCTATACCTCTATAAGCTATGAAATAAGTTATTAAAAAAATTTCAATTTCGTAAAAGTTCAATGGGAGGGAAACATGCAAATGGATAACATACATCTATTTTTTGAGCTGTCTAAAGCATTGGCCTTTGTTAATGAATCTGTCAGTTTGCTTGGAAGTTCATGAGAAATCTTTCTTTTATGATTATATGTAAGTGAATGCATAAGTTAGCAAATTAGCAAACTCATTATGTGATTTCAAAAAAACAAAAAGCATAGATGCTATCTACAAGCTTCCTGATAATACTAGTCTTTAACCCAATTTTCCTTCTCTTTACTTTAAGTACAATTAAGTTTGAATACATGCACATTTCTACCATCCAATCTTGCCTTTACTGTCGAAATATCTTTACTTGTTATAAATTCTAATTTTATTATTTTAAAGACTCTTATGAGATGTTCTTCTACTATATTAGCTGGTCTAGGAAGAAGTTCTAAAGAACTACAACAATGCTCCTCCTACTTCAATAACACTAATAATGGTAATTGTAAATAAAATAATAATTGTGCATTCTTTAAGACTGTATCAAGTGAACAATCAAACAATTCTTACAATGTAGGAATACTCAATAGCCAATAAGCATTAGCAACATTTGAATATATAATTAATTAATTAGGTTTATTAACATAATCTTCTAAACTATTCTTTCAATTTGGTTATTGACAGAATTCCTAACGCAAATGCAGAGCAAATTGAAAGCATACTGAATAATATTTTTGATATAATATTGACCCCAAAAGATAATAACCTGAATTCTTTCTCTACTCCATACCAACCTTTTCCCTCAATTTTTTCTTCTCTTCCTTATCTCTACTCATTATTTAATATTTATGGATTTATAAAACCAAAAAAAAAAAAAAGGTACTTTGGGTCACTTCAATGAACAAGCACACCAACTTTCTCTAACTTCTAGTTATCAAAAGATAAAATAAAGAGAGAAAAGAGGGAGAAGAGAAAGCAAAGGAAAATTTTTAACTTAATTTTGATTCGTAGAATATTATATATCCAAAATGGAGTCAATAGAAAGGAAAACCCAAATTATAGGATTATCATACCTGCAAATTATCATTAGACATTTCGCCCCTTATATTTGTTCTATCCCCTCTATAAGCTATGAAATATCTTATACATAAAAAAAAAAAAAAAGTTACGAAATATTTTTTTTATCCCTCTATAGCTTATTTCATAGCAAATCAGACTTAAGTTTTATATCACTAGAAGAAGCTTCCACCTTATTCTTTTCCTAGAATATGGTTTATTAGACCACCATTTTAAGAAAGAGGCTTTCATTATAGCCTTGGATAGTATTTATAAATCTCTTGAAAACTCTAAACTAATCATATTGGATAAGCAAATACCTCATGCATAAACCAATACTATGTGACAGTAAAACCACGTGCATAAACCAATACTACTAAACCACAACCATGCATAAACCAATACTATGTAACAGCAAAAAAAAAAAAAATTGATGTAATACAGCCAATCTAGAAAGTCAAAAAAATTTGTTTGCTTACTTACTTATACCGACTTTTAATAATCTCATGATTATTGCTTAAACACCCATTATTAATACCATGCATAAACAAAGGGAAAATACCATAAATATCAAAAATTTTCATATTGCCATTATTTAGTTTCATTGTTGTGTAATCATCTTAAACTCACCTAAATCTCAAAGTCGACTATGTAGCTCTTATAAGTAATGGTAACAGACACTTTGTACTTTGCTTGTCGTCGAAGACTTCTTAGAAAAGATAGCCAAATTCATCTTCCAGCCCTAAGATAACCAAGTTCATATGTCAGCCAAGTTCGAAAACGCAGTTGTTTCTTGTCTTTAAACATACTAATTCATTAAGGTAAAAAAATGCAGTCATTTCTTTTTTTTTTTTTTTTAAACATACTAATTCATTAAGGCTGAAACACAATCATTTTGATGACTTAGCCATTTTATCCAAGTCATTAAATCCTCCCAGCTTCAGATGCCATGTCATCAACACTTCTAGTTCATATTTGTCATGTCATGTCCTACGGCTATTTCTATTAAGAATCTTAAAATTCATGTATTTAAAAAAATTTTAAAAAAAGCATAGGATTTTTTTATGAAACTCTTGAAAATTCTGTATTTAATATATAACTTTTTTCTAATAACAGTAATACAGAAAAAGAGAAAAAGAAAACCAAAAATCAAATATGGATTTGATATGTTATATCACTCACTTAGTCAAAGGGATCCAACTATTCAAGGTTATTATAAACTTCTCAAGAATCACATGCTAAGAGTAAGTTTGATATCTAAGTATTAAAAATTGGACACTGGAGGCATGAATATAGGTAAATCAATAGCCATTTTGTCAATGATTGTTAAATTTAAGATGAAATATGGCCAATGATTATTGATTATGGACGTTATATATATATATATATTTTTTTTTTTTTTCATTTGTCAATTGTATTGAGTAAATAGATACATCATATTTTTCTTTATTGTTTAAAATAAATTTAAGCGTGGAAGATCCAAGATTATGAGTTGGGCTCATAATTCAAATATGAAAAGGAGATCACTATTTTTTAATATTCAAAACTTAATCAAATTAATTTTATGCTATGTTTAACACTTACTAAAGCTGGAGTAAGACACCCCCTGGTTTCAAAAGATAATACAAGACGAGTGACATTCTAAAAAAATAAAAAACTATGAAAATTAAACTCTAAAAAAAATATAAAAACCAAATTTCTAACTTCTAAATTCAACCCATAAAACCCTTTCAGATTCAGTTCAACAAAACAAATTAACGAGATTTTAGAAGCTATTTGACAATCCTAACCGAGGAAGAAAGAAACCCACAACCAGCAACCATTGCCTTTAGTTAGATCACACTTTAGACAAATGAACTTTTAAGAGAAATTTAAGATACTGCAAAGTTATTTGTCAAATATTAGATGTTAGGGGTAGAAGATTTTGTTCATGGAATGTGATATTGAGATTATATGAGAATAAAGAATGAGGAAAAAAAATATATAAAAGTGAGAGAAGCAAAACGTTCGAAATCCATAGAGAGAGATAGACCTATGAAAATTTTTGGATATGAGACAAAAGGCTATCCTTGGGTTTTCTTTTTACTAAGAACCCTTTATTTTATTATTTTTTTTTTTTTTCATTAAGAGCCTAATGTTGTGTGTTTTGTGCCACCAAATATTCGATAATTACGACCAAAATTATAATTGATCAATGAAGGGTTATTGTCATCCTAAAATTATAACATATTTCTTAAGTGCAGGACTGGTACTAAATATAACCTATTGACGATGACTTTGGATGGTGGTCGTCAAAACTTGATCACAAATAAACACTTATCTAATATTGACTTCAACAATTTGGGAAAAAAACTAAAAAACACAAAATATATCCTTGCCTTTTAAACATGTCATTACAATTGCATTAATTTTTAAATTAACTTTATAATTATTGTTTTCCTTTTGACATTAGGTATACAATAAAGAAAAGAAAAATTCAAACTCAAATTATAAAACAAAGAAATACATACACTATTAATTAGACTAATCCATATATGCTATTCTTTGATTTTCAACAAGGATATAGCGATAGATAATAGGATAGGGTTATCCTTTTTTTCCCCATATCTCAACCTTTATCGAAGGTCATTTTTTATCATTTTTATCAGAACTCAACCTCACTCTCTTTTTTTTATAAAGTCTAAATCTACTCATTTTTTAGTTGATTTTAGTTTGAAGTTTTATTTTTTTCTTAAATAATTTTCAGATCTATTATTTTTTATTTAATGTTAACCTTTTATTCCCAAAATTATTTTATTTGGTTGATCTTGAGATTAATTAATATGTGGTGTTTCAATATGTTTAATATCATTCGTATTATGATATTTTATTATTTGATTAATAGTATAAGAAATGTAAATTTCTTAGAGCATATTTGGAATTTGGATAATCAAACAAGACTCATAAGAAGACTAGAGATTCAAATAATGATAGTTTATTATCAAATAAAGTGTATTTTCCTTCTATTGCCTCATTAAATGCTCTATTAACTTGATCTATTTTTTCAAATTCAATAATTTATTTTAACTTAGTATTCATTACAATTTTCTATAACTATTTAATATTTTTGTATATCCATTTTGTACTATTTTTTAACGAAATATCTTATTTTTGTTAAAAAAAATTAATATGATAGGGTTATGGCTAAAGGGCTCTTGAGGGTAGCTATATAATTGTACTACCTCATACTTTAAAAAAAAAAAAAAATCAATTAGCTACCATTAATAACTGTACAAAGCTAACATATCCCTTTTCCGCATAGCTACCACACCTCACCCAATAACTTTTATCAATAATTAAAAGACAGACCAAGCTTTCGCTTAATTGGTATTTTCCAGGATTAAAAAGCAAGAAAATACAATATATTCTTATTCATTTAATCAAAATATCTGCATTCATCCAAAACATACGCCATCTGCTTCAGCCAAATCCAGCTAAAAGCTGAACCTTTTTCACTATAGTACTATTTTAACAACAAATGTCACAATGCAAGAGGAAAATGCTTTAATAAGTATATAGACACTGGCAAATTCTACGCCCGAGAATGCATTTCCGGCCTACTTGCAACTATCAAGAGGAGCACCACACAAGCACCGGTTATGAAAATAAGAGGAGTAATCGAAGCTCTGCAACTTACCACCCACCGGAATCTGCCCACAGAGTCTATTGTAACTAACATTCAAGAACTGCAAATTAAGCTGAGTCATCTGCTCAGGAATGCTACCATATATCTTGTTATGACTAATATCCAAATTTGTGAGAATAGTAGGAAACACCACCTTCGACAAATCAAACTCCAATACATTTCTTGAAAGAATTACGGACTGGGTACTTTTTTTTAGCCCGAACAAGAAAGAGGCGTCGCCTTCAAGTTTATTCCTAGACAAATCAATAGTATCGAAATCCATATTGCCTAAAGACGCGGGAAGTTTCCCGGAAAGCTGGTTGTGAGACAAGTAAAGGGACGGCACCTTGCCTTGAAATGAACCGAAAGATTCCGGTATGGAACCTGTAAGCTTGTTCCTATCCAAGTGAAGTGCATCAAGATTTGGCAATAGAGATAATGAGCTAGGAATGGACCCAGAAAGACTGTTAAAAGAAAGATCCAAGAATGTAAGATTCTTGAATTGGCCAAGAAAGTCGGGTACAGAACCACTTAAGTTTAACCAGTTAAGCCTTAGGAACTTGAGGTGGATAAGCTTGGCAATGGCGGGTTGTATAGGGCCTGTAACGTTGGTGAGCTTGTGGAACTCGAGGGTTTGGAGATAGGGTAAGTCACCAACTGAAGGAGGGATTTGACCGGAGAGATCGCCGGCGAAGATGGTTAGAGAAATGATGCGGTGGGATGTGGAGTCACACTCGACTTGGTACCAGCCAGTGCAACAGTCGGTATCGGATTTCCAAGAGGCAAGGAGGTAAGGATTTCCGAAGTCTTGTTTGATTTGGAGGAGGACTTTCTTGTCATTTTGGTTGCAGAGCTCTGCTGACAGGGAGAGGGAAAGGAGAGTGAAAATGAGGAGGGAAATGAAGAGGGTCTTCATATTTGGAAATGGAATGGAGATTAAGTTGGTGATGAAATCAGATATATAGATTTAAGGGAGTGGATATGATGTCTGACGCAAATAGCATAGAAGAATCTGAAGAAGAGGACAACAGCTCACCACCAGTTGCTCGTTTCTTCAAATTGGGAGAAAAAAAAAAAGAAGAAGCAACCCTTCCACTAACTTTCTTGGGGTCTGCAATGATAAATTTATTTAAATAAATTTAATATTGGATATCACATAAAAATTCTTCACCGCATAATTTTTTTTTAAAAAAAAAAACTATTACACATGCCTTTACATTAAAAATAACGACAGACGATACAGAGGCAAATCCCTGCTAACGAGAAAAAATTCACTTTAGGAATTTCTCATTCCTATTTTCTTCTTCATTTTTAAAATTTTTAAAAAATTTTAATTATTGTAAATTGAAAAATAAAAATATTTTGCACTTTATACACTAAAATATATAAAATATAATTATACATATAATATTTATAATAAATATAAAATATATAAAAATGTTTTTTTTCCTAGACGGAGCAAAGGGGTATACCCTCCACCTTCACATCATGGGAGTAGATCTCTAAGACAAATGAAGAATTTATATTTTTATTTTGTTAAATCAATTTAACAGTGAATTTACAATTTTATTGATTTGATTAATTTGATTTATTACTACAAAATATTATATTTTAAAATGAAAATAGTATGCACAAAATAAACATCTAAATGAATATTCTTCAAAATAAAAAAATATAATCAAATTACAACATTCAAAATATCAAAAATTTAAATTTTTAAATGATATAATTTTATTTGAATCAAATTAGTTTAATTCATTATTTTTTTTCAAATTTGATTAGTTATTAATCAATTTGACTTTTACCTTTGATTGAACCAATCAGGTCAACTTACTGTTTAATCAGCCATTTGAATTTTAAAAACTATGGGCGCCACTTTACATGTTAGTTTGAACACTCTTTATTGCGCCCCTCGTTCTTAAATATCTGTCTTGTTTTTTTTTTAAAAAAAATTATTTCAAAATATGTATCACTTTAAAATACTAAAAAAAACTTCAATTCCTTTTTTTTTCAATTCTACTTTATTACAATTAATGTCATATTAATGCTTTGAATATTTCTATAAAAAAGTTAATTTAATCATTTTTTCTAAAATTTAGTCTAATTTATAATTTTTTAATTCTTATACAATATTAAAAAATGACATATTTAGAAATGAAGTATAATTTATTAATCCTGTTGCCCTAGGCACCAAGAATGAGGTTGAATTTGTGTATAAAAAGAATTTTAAAGTAAGGGATAAAAAAAAGTAGAAAATGAGACACACGATATATAGTGTTTTCAAGTATAATCAACCCTACATCTACTCTTCAATTCTTTGCAATTGGGTGTTCCACTAACTCAGAATGGTGTTTTCAAGCTCACACCTAACTTTTACACTTTGTGTTTTTAAGGCTCACACAATAATCTTTACACTATGTGTTTTCAAAGCTCACACAATAACCTCTTTTACAAGTGTTTTAAGGATCACACTAAAATATCTCTTAAGTTTTTTCACAGGCTCACACTATAACCTTTCTTACAATTGGTGTTTAATGCTCACACCCAACATTTGCAATATCATAAAGAAGAGAAGAAATTGAGTAGCAAAAAATTGAGAGTTTTAACACAAGTAATGAATTCTCTATCTATCTCATTTATCACTGTTTGGTGGAGTATTTATACTCCATACCCACCAAAGAGACGTTAGACTTTAAAGCTCAACAAATCTTCAAGACATGTTAGGCAGATTCTGCATTAATTGCATGTCAGGCAGGAGTCACGATCGCTACTGATCATTTGCGGTCACAAAATCCAAAGTTCCATACGGGAGCCAAAATTGCGACGAAAACCGCTAGTCCACGTGGCAGTTCCTCATTGGTTCATCAGGAAAATACAATTGTTGCATTCTAACTGCCCACAAAAGTTACAATCGCGATTCTTCTTTGTACAGGGCGCAACTCAGGTCGTGAATTCTTCTATTTGAAAGACAATCTTCTTCTTTTAGAATCACAGTCGCTATCCAAAATGTTGCTCTCACTAATTTTGTTCTCCAACGGATACCTGAGACACTTGGCATGCTATGATTGTGGACTTAGTTCCCTCTTTAATCACTTTGAAAGTCGCGGTCAAAACTGAGGCATGACACAGACCGTGAATTCGTATGTGATTTTGACACTCCCATCTTTGAATGAGTCGCTCGAGTTTCACCCTGTCTTTGAACTAAGTCACGGTCGTGAATTACCGACCACTGATCGCAAATTTGGATAAACTTTTCCTTCTTGAAGATTATGCATTCCTTCCAACTTCCAATAGAAAATATAACTTAATTCTGCAAAACAACATTCAATTAAAACATTAGGATTGATCAATCTCCTTTATCAAGATCAAAAGAGGTCCAAGACTTAGGATTAACCATCCTAGTCGAATAATTCCTCCCTTTTTTATTTTGACAACTTAGATTGATCCTAAGGGGAAAAAAATGTAGAAATGTGAAGTTAGAGTGATAAATTGTTCAAATGTATACTTAGAAATTTTAGAAAATTTTTTAAGTATGATGCTCTTATGCTTCTATGTCCTTATGTTCCTATGCTCCCCCTCAACTAATGCTATTATTTTTCTTTCCCCCTTCGATTCATTCTAGATTCTATCTCTCCCCCTTTGGTAAGATAAAAAAGAGGGTAGAAGGGAAAAAGATCAATTGCATAAGTAAGCAAGTAAACATAGGGAGCAAATGCATAAACAAATGAAGTAAAGCAAGCACATAACACAGAATTTTAGGAAAGAAACAACTTTTATATATATAATCTTAGAAACAAGTTGTGTGGGATCACATTTTTTGCAAAAAAGAAAAAAATACAAAAAGATCCTAAACTAGAAAGTAGGAGAATCATCTCCAGAAAAGTCTTCATCTTCGCCGTGATCTTTAGCTTCAGCTTCAACCTCATCTTCATCCTCAACTTCATTATTGCCTTCTTCTTGAGTATCATCAAACTCTGTGAAGTCTAAAAGATAGCAAGGAGGGACTCCCAACTTCTCTTGCAAATCGATCATATCACTATGAAGATGAGAGAGGAACAAAAATCTCCATTTCATCATCTTCATCAACTTGTCAAGCTTGTTATTGATGGTTATAAGGGAGAGTTTAGCCTTAGGATTTGGTTGAGGAGGGATGGATGGAGCTCCTTCTTCAATAGCTAGTCTCTTCCGTTTAAAAGCCTGTGAAGTCTCCATTTTCTTAGCTCCAATGGCACTTAGGGTATAGGCATAGGTGTTTGGGTGAATAGCTTTGGCGTTAATGAGATAGGTGAGATCAAGGAAGTTTTATGAAGGGAGGAGTTTCTTGGTGAGGAATTTTTCATTTTCCTCACCAAGTGCCCTTACGAAATGGTATATGGCTGTAATATATGAAGATAAAAGGAATTGGCTCTTGGGTTTGGCACTCATGTGGATTAATTGATCCACAAGATACATCTGGTTTGAATCGGTTTATTTTTGACAAGGTAGAAAAGAAATGTCAAGTCTTTTTGTGATACCTTCTCATTACCATCACCTCTAGCATTTACGAAAAAGGTGATGATACGATGGAGTATCCAAAGGGGTAGGTTTTTAATGTGTTTGGCTAGGGAGGATCTCGGGTCATGTTTGGTTTCAATGGATATTTGCGACCAAAATTCGAAGTAAATGACATCAAGTGCAAAGATTATAAAAGGAATGTTTTCTCTGACTTGAAGATTGAAGAGAGAGGAAAGTTGGTTAAAAGTAATATAAAAAAAGATCGCCAAAAGCCCCGTATTGCCCCACTCGAGAATCAGCTTTACGACTTAGTTGGATCGTGCACATAAATTCCCTCACAATTTCTTCATAACCGGGTTCATCCCGAAAGATGAACTCGTTCCAGCCCAAGTTGGAGAGGAAAGCACAAATCTCTGCATTGATGCCCAAGATCTTCAACAAAAAGATAGAAGGTATCTAGTTAGGGAGAATTATTTTTTACGAATTTATTTTGTACCTCTCTTTCTCCTCCATCATGATGCTTTTGAGGTCGAGTACAAGGGGTGCAGAGGGCTAAGCCACAACCTTACCTTTGTCTACCCTTGAGATCTTCTTGAGAGCCATTGCAAAGAATGAAGAGAATTTATGATTTTAGAGAGTTTTAAGAGAGAGAAATTGATGTTGGAAGAGAAGTGAGGATGTTACTATTGAAGGAGGGTTTTATAGTTATTTGATGTCTTTGTAAATGACTAGAAACGACTAAAAATGCATTGATGAAGAGATAGAAATGGTTGGTAGTCAAATCACTTAAATGTCTAGGCGATTACCCTAATTCACATTCATAAATTCAAAAATCGCGACCGCGAATTTCAAAAATTGTGAGTAACTGACAAATTTTTCTGGGGAACACGTGGTTCAATGGTAAAAAATTTGAATTCTTGACCAAAATTTGAGGTAGAGCTTGATTCTCTTTACCATGATTTGATGTTTGACAGTTGGGTGACTAGGACTTGTAATTCGCGACCTTAAAGATAAGATAGTGACCGTAAATTATGAGTCAGCAAGGATAAGAATGAAACAATAAGTTTTGAAAGAATAAAAAATGTGATCCACTTGGAATATGCCACACAAAAAATATGAGACATACAATTAACAAACAACACACATAGCAACCATACATAAGATCAAAATTTTCACTTTATGGAGCTTCCATCAAGCATTCCCAATTCTCTCTTAATGAAGTTCAATCTTTCTTCATTGAGAAGTTTAGTGAAAATATCTACAAGTTGATGATTTATGTCAATAAACTCTAACACAACATCACCCTTTTGCACATGATCTCTAAGAAAATGATGTCTAATATCTATGTGTTTGCTCCTAAAGTATTGGATGGGATTCTTAGAGAGATTAATAGCACTAGTGTTATCACATTTAATAAGAATGCGATCAATCATTTTGCCAAAATCCTTCAATTGTTGTTTCATCCAAAGAACTTGGGTGCAACAATAATCTGCAGCAACATACTCGGCTTCTGTGATGGATAAGGTAACCGACACTTGCTTTTGCTAAACCAAGATACTAGGCATTCTCTTATAAATTAGCAAGTCCCGAAAGTGCTTTTTCTATCTAATAAACAACCTGTATAATCCGCATCCGAATATTCTATGAGACTAAAGGATGAATCCCTAGGATGCCATAACTCTAAGTGAATTATGCCATGCAAATACTTAAAAATTCTCTTAACAACATTTAAATAAGACTCTCTAGGAGAGGATTGGAACCTAGCACATATACATACACTAAACATGATATCCGACCTAAAAGCAGTAAGATAAAGTAGAGATCTGATCATACTTCGATATCTCTTTTCATCTACCGTCTTACCTTATTCATCTTTGTCTAACTTGATGGTATCACTCATGGGGGTTTTGGCTACTTTGCAACTAACCATGCTAAACTTCTTAAGTATTTCCCTTATGTACTTGGCTTGGTTGATGAAGATCCCTTCTTTGGTTTGCTTGATATGTAGATCGAGAAAGAATTTGAGCTCTCTTATCATGCTCATTTCGAATTTCCTAGTCATACACATAGTAAAATCCTTACAAAGAGACTCATTAGTAGCACTAAAAATGATATCATCAATATAGATGTGTACAATTAGTGTATCATGCTTGTATTTTTTAACAAATAGTGTGGTGTCCACCTTTCCTTTTTCAAAATCATTTTTCAAGAGAAATGAACTAAGCCTTTCATACCAAGCTCTTGGAGCTTGTTTCAATCCATATAAGGCTTTGTTCAATTTAAAAACATGATTTGG